>JAGDYQ010000024.1:4144982-4237482 GCA_021962125.1 Bulinus truncatus
GTAAACAACCAATGCAAACAACTCATACTTACAGACACTTTGGCATTATCTGTAGTGATATGTTTTAATACATTTATCAAGTACAAAGCAGAAAAAAAAAAAATTTAAACTGCTATTCAAAAGAGTTTAAGCTACTTCATAAAGCGGTGACAATTTAACAGTTATTGGGGATATAAATAACTTGGATTAACGAGAGTATAAACATGGCAATGTTGATGAGGGGAAAGTAAGAAAGAAAGTGCCCAAGTAGTGCCATCTATTGAAGTTAAATTAATTAAAGATTTGGGTTAAGTAAGGTTCTAATGAGCTCAGTGCTGTGAAAAAAGAAAATCTTGCGTGTTTGTCCTGTTCATATTTTGACTGAAGATTTGTTTCCAGCCCTCAGCAAATACTCGCTGAAAATAACAGTATATTTACAGATATTTTAATTAAGCTCTGTCTTTTTGAACATCTATAATGTGCTTTAAGAATAGAAGTTGTGAAGCTGCAAACACTGCTTAAGCTGTCCATGGAAGAGAAGAAAAACATGCACATGAATGACTAACACAGATCACATCTTTAGATGAGAGTATGATAAATGTACAACACACTAGTCATTGATACTTAAGTAAATGCAAAATAGTATTACACAAAGAGTAATTTTAGGCGAATAATACAATGGCTTATGTTGTTTCAACTAAGAAATATGTAAGCATATAAAGTTTGAACGAATTATTAAACAACTATATAAAACAAAGGAATCTTCAAAGTTATCTGCATACTTTCACTTTGAACATACAAAACATAATGTATTTTACAATTTGAAATAGTATCATTTACAATGGGATTTTTCAAAGCATATTAAATATTAAAAGGTATGGCTCAAAAGAAAAGCAACTAGATACTCTTTGAAAGTATAAATTGATAGTTTTCAAAAAGATAAAAATAAGATGTACAGACTTAATTCAATAAATTTGTTGTTTTTTTTATGAAAATCTTTTTTTTTTTTTTTATATTTATTATAAGGATATTAGTTTAAATGCATAACAATTTATCTAAAGTTTTTAACTACCCCTACCTGTTTAGAAAATTAAAAATTATATGGTAAAAGGAAATAAAAATGTAAGGATATTTATTTCAATAACAAGGAGCCGCATATTTGTTAATGTTAAAAGTCAACATTTATTGTCAAAATTCCAAAAGCTACTGTTCATTCCCAAAATCTCAAGCAAAGAAGATAAAAAAAATTATATTAACATTATAAAAAAAAAAAATTTCTGCGATTCAATACAAATCATTCAGAAATTTTTTCTACATCATGAAATCTAATTTAACAGCAACCTTTTGTTTGATCATACCTTATGATATATGTAAAACATTTCATTGAATTTAAAAAAGAAAAAAATAAACAAATCAAAAGAAACTATAAACATAAGGCTTCAACTGTTAAAAGCAAATAAAGCATCATTTTAATGCTTAATGTGGCAATATTTTTGAAAATTTTAATGTTAGAATACAAAATGAGTTTCATAAACCAAACGTATTCTTGTCACAACTAAATTTATTGACATCAGAATGCGTCAGAATTGCTGTTAAGCAGAAAACTTAGAGAAGTTAAATATATTTACTTAAGCGTGTATCTATAGTAAAAAAAACACGATGGATCATTTTTTATTGGAGGTGCTACATTTAACATAATTAAAAATTATTCAAAATACAATGTACAATAATCACTATGTGAATCAATAATCGTCAGTAAAAACTAACTAAAATACTACTTTCTGATATTTAGGTAGCTAAAGTAATAATGGAACTGCCAATAAGTTCTAAAAACTAAAACTTACCGATACTAGTGAATCTAATCATTAAAATAAGCTAGCCAAATCTCTCACTCCAACAACAAAACCACTATAAAAAAAGAATAATGAATAAAAGGAGTTAAAGCATTTTTTTTCATTAAAAATTAATGGGACTAGTGATACTATTGGATATTAAGCCCTAAGTTAATTGCCATACCAATTTAGAAAAGGATTATTTATGTATGTATGTGTGTAACATTAATGTATCCATGGCTGACAATATTAGAATAATAAAGGTGAGGAAGGGTTATTTAGCCATTTGATTTAGACAGTACTGATTTGTATTATAAACCCTTAGTACATATTTTTAAACAGTATATTATATATCTATATATATATATAAAAAAACTTAAAATTTCCTACTCCATTTTTAAGAACACGAATATGTCAACAAATATACTCAATTTTCATAAAGTGACTTAAAAATTGTATCAGTTATAAATAAATGTATTCATGTCTGATATCTAATTCAACTGCATTCATATCAGAAGTAATTGACATCATTTACATTTTTTAAATTTAGAAACACATTTCTTACCATTTTTGTTATAGCAGTTAAGTTTTATCCGTAAGTATGTCGTTTTAAAATGGAGATTGATTGGTAAAAAAGGAGACAGGGTTAAAGAATTTCAAAAAGAATGAAGCAATCTTTATTTTTTTCAGTTTTCCTTTCTTAAATGCTATTAAATATAAAGTGTAATGTCTGAGTCCACTTAAAATCTTATTCCACTGGATAATCCACCACTTTGGAAAATAATTCTATCAATTTATTAATGCTAAATCGGAGGAAATGGGGTCAGTGGGGTCTCACTTCCCTTAGTTAGTCAGGGGCATTAGGTTTTCCAGACTGCCCGAACTACCCAGAGAAAGTACATAATGTTATAACTGAGATAAGCTAATTTATTTATTTTTAAAAAAGTTTCTGGTTTCATTGGTCAATAATTACCTGCTTGCATTACTAAACATTTTACCAGCTTCAATCATCGCTGTGCACTGTTTAACAAGCTGTAGGTAAAAAAAAATGATATAGGTTAGGCCTATGTTAGGAAAATTTGTTTTATAAAGAAAAAATAAAGAAATTCTGTGAAAATTCAAAATTTAATTAGAATTTATGGTTGAAAAATAATTAAGTAGGTTAAACTTATACACTGTATTTTTTTTTTGTTTATAAAAACATACATGATAAAATTTTAATCATAAATATATACCCGATCTAATCGAACTTCCAAAGCTTCAATGTCATTTTCTGCATCTTCAAGAGAGGCCCTAATAATGAAAGAAATAATATAAGAAAATTCATTCACTTAATTCTATGGGAACTGTTTTAAGATTTGTAAATAAAATCTTTTTCTTTGAGTATAAAAATTATCTGAATTGTTAACTACGCTGACACAAACAGAGTAAAAAGTTCCCTTAGCCCTACTGGGTCATCAGGGCAGATGAAGTGTAGAATTCATCTAAAGCACTCGGCCATCCATCCCAAACAAACATAGAGGCTTTCTCTTTAATTATATTTAATAAACGAATGAATAATAACATATAAAAAAAAGACTAACTACTGAATAATGCAGTTATTTTCAAACAATTTTGTGAAAAGTAATATTGATAAATGCTCCGAAGATATTCAAACTATTATTCTATATTATTTTAATTGAATTAAATTTCTGTTTTTCGACTATATTTGTTGTAATATAAAAGGATTTTCATATTCATGAAAAGTTCATGACTGGCTAATATAACTACAGACTAAAACAGTAACGTAAACAACAATACTCAATAAAACCAGATGTGACTACTACAGCTCTTCAGGAATAATAGACTGAGATGGCAGAAGAAAAATAACAGTACAATTCAAATGATACATTTACAAAATATTTATTTTGGTTCCTCAATGATGGCCTGGTTTTTTAGAGATGAATTTTAAAAATTCCCCTTTCAAATATTGGTGGATTCACTGGCGGCGAAGCAGGGGGGGGGGGGCGAAGCAGAGGGGGGCAGCGCCCCCTTTCCTAAAACTTTTAAGGGGTGGCGGCGCCCCCCCTGTTGAATTTCCAGTCTGCCCCCCCCCTAAAATTTTAACTTTGTTTAACTTTGTAATTCATTTTAGTTTATATGCATCATTTTCATAATTCATTTGATTTATTTCTTAAATTTAATATTTGAAAGAAATTATAATTAATTTACATTTTACAGTAATCACATTATTGAGAGTTGTTGTGGCATATTTTAAAACTACTTGCAAGTACCCGGCTTTGCCTGGGTTTAAAATAAGGTTTTTAAGAAGCCCAATTTGACGTTTAATTAAGATTTAAAATAAGATGCGTAAAAAAGGGTTTATTTGCATGTAATAAAAGGGAACATTTATCTTAAAGCAACATGATACACAACATTTTTGGCAGTTCCTCTCTCTATCTTTTCCCCCCTCCCTCCATCTCTCTCCCCCCTCTTTTCCTCCCTCTTTCCCCCCTTCTCTCTACCTCTCTTTCTCTCTCTTCTGCATGACTGTAGCAAAAGATGACAATTCCTATGGATGAAGGAATGGAATGTAATAATGTAGTAAGTAATGTGATATTTGGTTCCTGTACCGATCATATTTATAGTAAGTTAGCTATGTGGGAGAGAAGTTCGTAAAACCTGAAATCAGGGTAAAAGTTTGCCAATTTTCATGTCTTTGATATCCAAAATAATTAATTGCAATTAAAGTACCCATTGAGATGGAACGAAACCTGTTTAAGAACCTTCCCCATGTAATTTTGTGTATGTGTACCAAATTTCAAGTTATTTGGTTGTCTGGATCTTGAGTTTTAAGGCAACAAACAGACAGACAGACAGAAAATGTGTCTTATAAGTATAGAGAAGTATTGCCATCTACCGAATGACGGCAAAGGTAATTTTTTTAAAAAATACAATTATTTATTATCTTTTCATAAATTACTTTTTGTTTATTGAGTTTCCCGTTTCCGGTTTCAGTTTCATGTTCATCATCATTCATGATAATTATCAGTAATTATCTGATCTAATTTCACTATTAAATTTGTAAACAAACTGACATTACGAATCAGTTGGCAACAGAAGTGCTCAATGTTCATTTTTTTTTTTTTTAATAATATCAATTAAATACTTGCTACAGAATTACTATATTCTATTATTGAATTAAGGCCCAGTACTACAGAATGGACCTTTTTTCCTTAAATTTGTAGCTAATGTAAAGACATTGTACACATATAATTAGTACCCAAAGACATTTTAAAAAATACTAACACTTTATTAAAACATGACATGGTTGCCATGGCAACGGCGGCCATATTGGATTTTTACTACAATTGTGTACAAAAATAAAAGTGTTATAACTAAATAATGATACATACAATTTTTAAAAAAATTAGGTAATTATATTGAGAAGCATCTCCTTAACACTTTCTATTTTACAGTTTTTTAAAAGTATAGCTCACTTTTTTTATTTTATCATTTTCATGAAGTACCCTAAAAAAAACAGAAAAATACTGAAAAATCATACATTTTACCCTAAAATAAAAAAATCTGTGACAAAAAATAAAAAACTACAAAATAGAAACTGTAGCTATTATATCAAGTTACAAAACTTGAAATTTTCATAACAATCTATGCATTAATAGAAAAGTTATAAGAATTTTAAGATTAAAAAATCTAATTTTAAGAAAAATGCAAAAAATGTAGAAAAAAAAGCTTAAAAACCTTAAAAAAAAAGTTAAAACAGTCCAGAAGCATATCCAGTTGTTCCATGTTGTTTTCTGCATTCCTGCTCAGCTGCTCTTAATAAGCCCTGCTTTCTTTTCTGTTGAATTTTCTTTGCTTTTCCATCAGCAGAAGCTTTAGCATTGTCCAAACGTCTTTTTTGCCTCGCTAGGCATAGTTTGTCAGTATTGACACCACTAATGTCGGAGAAAAATTGCCTTGAAAAAAAGGGGCCAAAATTGTTTACAGCAATAGCTGTTAATGTAGCATACTCCACTTTAGCTTTACTGTGAAAATTGGTTTTGTTACACCTGGACCAAATCATGTTATGAAGGGACTCGTTTGCGTTCTGAGTCGCACCTCTTTCACATCTTTTTAGCAGGTTAAGATCTGACAGTCTGTCATAAATTGGGAGGAGGTGTTTGTGGAGCCTGTCAAAATCTAAAAATGTGTGGATCCTTTTCTGATGTCCACCAGGAAACTTATGATGGTAGATATCGCGTTTGTAGAAACACCAGGAAGTCGGCCCAGATGGACAATACTGGTGTTGCATATGGTCATCAGTGGAGTAACAGTGGTGTAATGATGCTAATATAGCTTTCTTTTTCTCTTCTGCTGTTTTATTGTTTCGTATGGCCCTGGCATAGTAAACACAAAGTTTTTTAATCTTGTCTTGGGTCAAGCTGCCTTGTTTTTTGCCTCCCAGTGTGATTCCTAAGAGTCAAAAGAAAAAAAAAATACATTAATAGCTAGACAGCAAAGCTTGAAGAAAATGATAGCAATAAGTAATACAAGTATGTTCCAACTTCATATTTAAAATTATTAATGCAAAATTAATTTTAATTACAAACCTTTTTTGGAGCAATCGCTAACTAATTTCCGAAGAGCTGTTCCTAATCGTTTGGCTACGTGATTGAGGCACTCTTCTTTTTCAACATCAACACTAGGACCATAAGGCTGAAGAGCCCTAACTTTATCAAAGGCTTTGGAGTCTCCATCCCCCAACATTGTGGTGTACCTAAAGTTGTGCAGTTGAAGAGAATGACTCCACAAAATCACAGCTGCATCAGACTCCATCATTCCAGACGTACCTGTAGAAATGTGATTTTAGATAAATTAATAACTTATTAAAATGGATTCATTATTTAACAGGGTATATTTATCTATTAATAGTTATAATAATGTAATGTCCTAAATGATCTTCAAATTTATATATACTGATAAAAGAAATCAAAGTTAAAAATGAAATATGAAAAATTACATGCTGTAGTCACTTTTAATTTTTTTTTAATTGCAGTTACATTTATAATTATTTTTTTTAAACTCTGCAGTCACATTTATAAATTTTGTATTAAATATTAAATTTATTTCAAAGCAAAATACTAACCATTGTAATTTATACTGCATCCATTGTCTTTATGCTGCGCAAGCCATTCGCTGTAATGAGTGGGGTCATCTTTCTTCAGACGCTGACCAGTCGTAGCACACGTCTGACAATGCAAGCTGGTGACATGCATGTCAAGCACTTGTCCAGTTGCAATCTCTATGACACATCCCACTCCAATTAAAGAGGTGTGTCCACAAGTTAACCATGTTCCATCAAAAGAAACTGCAATGTCCAGAGGTGTTCCATCATTTACTTTATTATAAAAGTGTCTTACGATAGTAGCAGCTTTACTAAAAACTTCTGTCTGTTTATCGATGAATGTTGTCTCAATGGATTTGGACATTTTACTGAATGTCTTTTTGTGCAGTCCTGGAAGGTTTAAGCTTTCACAAAATTTATTTAGACTGTTTACTCCCATGTCGAGAGACATTGATGCAGCAACAACTTCTTTATTAATGGTAAAAGGTTTTTGTTTTGGCATTATACCTGTAGTAGCTGAGCTCTCTTTCTGTGAAGTGTAAACAGAGTTAAAATATTTGCATTCTTTGCAAGTTACTTCAATATTTTTGGCAAATCCTTTACTCTTTGTGTCTGATACACGTGCGTCTATCTTGCCAAAACATTCCGGGCAAGCAAGTGACGAAATAAAAGAAATTAAAATACCAATGTCAATAATGGTTCTTTCCGAGGAATCACAAGGTGTTGCATTGAAAACTTGCTCACTTAGTCGTAATTTCTTAGCAAAACTGCACTCACCAGGGTCTGTAATAACAGATGAACAGGGTAGTCCAATATCATTATTGACAACAGCAGCACTACTAATACTAGTATTGGGACTAGAGATAATCAATGCATTGTTGGTGACAGTTTCATTTGCTGAAGATTTTTTTTCATTACGAACGGCAATAGCTTTGGCAATATTTTTGTATTTGTAAATATTTTTACGACGAGCCATTATTAAAAACAATAAAATAACACAGTACCAACGTGGTAAAACAAAGGCAGCTGATCGTAAACAGGATGCGTTATTTAGATTGTAAAAGCGTCTCTTCCGGAACGGAAACAAAGAGTTATAGTTAATGCTAAAAATAGCTGACCAATAGTAATTTTCGTAGGTGGTTCTTCCGCTTGGAAGTAGCTAATGAGAATATTTTTGTCTTTATGTTACTATTTATAATGGAAAGCCCCGAAATATAAATAGCAATTAGGTCATAACATAGAAATTGTGATTCAGAAAAACCTAGACCCTTTTACAACTTCAAACATTTAAAGTGAATCCTTAATTTTCATTGGTTAGTCTAATACCACTGACCTTGACAAGAAAAAGAAGCGCTTTACAGTGATGTATAATACATAGAGATAACTAATTAGTTGCTAAGCCTTACACGATACCAAAAATGAATGATTTAGCAAATTGTTAGTAAAATTTTTGTACACATCCCTTACTAAAAAAATGATTAAAAATAAAAATAATCACTGATGTCTTATAAAAATATGGTTTTTATGTGCCAAAATGGATAAATAACTAAAATTAGGTCAAAACGAAAATTCGTTAGAGACTTCATTTTTGACCTTAGGCTAAGGCTATTTTAAGCCATACTTAGCCTTAAAGGGGGTAAAATTTGTCTTTCGGTCATATTTTGTCTTGCCCCCCCCTTAAAATATTTCGTTCTGCCGCCGGTGGATGGATTAGCTTCAATTTTTTTTTATACGGCATAGAATTAAGTAGTTTTACATCTTTAAGTCTGATGTTGCTTACTAAATATTTTTTCTTGTGGTTCTAATAAAAAACTTGAACTTTTATTGTGTATACAGAAAAAGCTTTTGTGCTAAGATCTAATTTCCAAATTATAACACTAATATATTTAACCATAAACTATTTTATTCATATTCAAGTCCATTTAATTGACATACAATGTCTTTAGTTTTAAAATAATCATAATCCAGACAATGAAAATAATTCAGCGCTGAACGACTTAATATTAGGTCAATTAGAGGGATCAGTGTATTGTCATGGTGCAGTAGACAAGTAGTCTCTACCTAAAATGAATGTATACAGGGACAAAGCATTAGTTTTGCAGGTCATAACTCTTAGAGAAATTTATTGATGTTTTTATGCTACATACAAAGCACAAACTAACATAGATTTATATATTTCTATAAATTGTTAGATTTTAACCTGTAGTTATTTTATTATGAATGATTATGCTAAATATAATAAATAAACACAGTATCATCATATAGCATTTACTATAAATATGAGTATGACTGGCAACACTCACACTTCGTCCCCAATTGTATGGTATCTGTACGAATAAAAGAACTATGAAAATAATTTTATGTTAATTTACATTGTTTATTAAACAAAGAAAGGTGATGCTTAGGCCTAGTAAGCTCAACTAGTTCATTAGTGACATTTTTATATTTGGTGTAATAAAGCATTCTATTATTTCTATTATATTATTTTAATATTTTGAATTTTCTTTTTTACTAATTTTGGACAAATGGTACTAATAGTAGCATGAATTTAGATACATTTTCATACTGAACAACACTGTGGAGATGCTCTATGACTGTAACCCTTGCAACATAACTACGCTTATAAGTAGTGAACTGTAAAGTAAAAGTATGCTAATCTCTTAATCTGGCATTCTAAGACTAAGAAGTGATTCATTAAATAATAAAATTAATAAAAACAAAATCAGTTATAAGTTTAATTATGTGATTATTTTGATTTTTTAAAATTCATCAATATTAATTGTATTAACTGACTCTGGCATTCAAATACCCACAGGTTTAATAATAACTTAATTGCGATGAAGAATTATGAGTGAGTACTAAATAAAGTTTCCAACTCTCAGTCTCAATGATCTATACCTACCGAAATTTGGGCGAGTCTTTTAGACATTCCTTGAAATCAACCGTGTATTTCATTTTGTAACGTGTGAATTTTATGTAATCCTACAATAGAACTATGAAAATATACGCTGAAATGAACAATGTCATCAAAATTTCAACCGTGAATAAACATTTCTATCCGTACTAGACATTTCTACTCCACCTACTTCCATGTATACAGTAGTACTTCCGGAAATGAGGCAAAATGAGTTCGTTTATTTAATACGTGCTATTTGTCTTTCACTCCAATGTTATATACTTTATAACATGTGATGCGAACGTTTTAATAATTGGTTGTTGTTTTTTTACTTACAAAAAAAAATATTTCTGTTTTGGAATACAAAAATAACACGTAAAAATTTAAAGGAGAAACGACATAAGAGAAATGTATCTAAATGGTCATATATTAAATAATGTAATGCTAGTGTAGTAGTGTCTGTATACATTTAGATTACAGACAGACAGACAAACGGACGGGCGAATGGACGGACAGACAGACAGACAGACAGACAGATATATATATATATATATATATATATATATATATAGAGAGATAGATAGATAGATAGATAGATAGATAGATAGATAGATAGATAGATAGATAGATAGATAGATAGATAGATAGATAGATAGATAGATAGATAGATAGATAGATAGATAGATAGATAGATAGATAGATAGATAGATAGATAGATAGATAGATAGATAGATAGATAGATTACCCATCTACTCCACAATATACACTAATAAAGTGCCCATTGTTGTATCTTTATGGGCCCTATGCAGAAACTACCAGAGATGCTTGGGGCATCCTAGACAAAAGTACCCGTCAGGGACCTATTAGTATCGAATGTAATATGACCTGATCATTTCAGTGGGGTGGGGGGCTAGGCGGTTGCCTGGTTTGACTTTTTCACAATAATAGCTCTACCAGTAGACCTAAATTATAACTATTATGTCCTGATGGTTCAATGCCAGAATGGATGTTACATACCTCCCCCCCCCCCCACCTCGAACTTTGCCTTACATTAATTTGTCCGTGCGCGTCGTTTTCCGACCGGTCGGTTCATCGTTATAACACCCACCGAGTGATGAAGGTGAGTATACGGATGTCTAATTGAGACGACATTTCTCTTCGAACTTGGTCTTACATTAACATATCTATAGACCAATGCAGTGGAATATCCCCCCCCCCCCCATTTCCCCTCTAAAATGGCAATTTGTGAATGAATATGTGGGGGGGGGGAGACTGGAAATGAGCGTGGAGGAAAGGGAGGGAAGTTGGACAAGCAGGAAACAAAAATATAAATACTTTCACCAATGTTAACAACAGCACCTGCATGTGACTCAAGAAGAGTAAACAGGATTTAAAATTAGTGACTATCTGCTGCTGGCTACTTGGTCAGAAAAAAAAAATAGGAACAAGAAAAAAAAAAAACTACTTAGTTCACTTCCGGTAGTGTGAATGTTTTTTTCAAGTGATAAGCCGAAAGTGTGTTTTAGATGGGTCTTTTAAAATAAGGGGGAAAAATGTGTAGCATGGTGATAATAACTGGTACAGTGAGTAATAATCGGGAATGTATGACGCATTATTAATTAAACTGAGTATATATATATATATATATATATATATATATATATATATATATATATATATATATATATATATATATATATATATATATAAAGTATCGATTAATAACTAGTTTGCTTTATAATTATTACTAAAGACAAAAAACGAATTAATTTATTACGATTAAGGTCTGATGAGGGGCTTTAAGTCACATACAATCCAATCGTAGTCAAATCTTGGAGAATGTGTATGGTGTAGGAGTCCCCCCCCCCCTTAATACAGTTGAGACAGATACACAAATAAATATATATTACAGTTGACATATTGAGTGGGGGGGGGGGAATTCTGAGCTTAGGGGACTTTAAAACTGAAGCTGCGCTCATATCGTGGATGAAGTGGCTGCCCTTTTTTTTTTTTGTTTGGTCTTACAAATACACCGGGTGGAAATAAGGTAAATATTTACCAAAAACCGTTCGTATGTCGCTGTAGGCCCTAGGCGGTGGACAAAACAAAAATAACATTCATGACAGTGTTGAAACTGGTTGAGGGTGCGGGATGCTCCTACTTTTTTGGCGCGGGAACGTGACCCCCCCCCCACACACACAAGACCGAGAGAGATAGAGAGATCAGTAGCAATCCAAAATGTTATATTACGGTCAAACATTTGTAAAAAAAAAAAAATAACAATTACAGAAATTACTTAGGCCGTGTTGAAAAGCGGGGCCGAATGTACGAAGGTGGTAAACAACAACAACAATCAAAAGCAGCTTCCATAATTCGTGCTTATCCGTTGTTTTTTTTTTTAAATCTCGCTAATATGTTATATGCAAATGGATGAGAAAGTTTGCATAACTTAACACAGCCAGAGCCGTACTGATGGATAGGACAACAACGCGATCGTTGAGGGCCCATACTGCCAAACAGTGCTCCCTTTAAACTGTTCGCGGGAATATAACTCTCGGTACTTAATACGCCCCCTTTTTCGGCCCTCAGAGGTCAGATCGCGAAATGGACAAAAGTCATTTTTTGGCAGGCCAAGACCTAAAATGATATATACATCATGGGTCTAGGACTTATGGTTGTTGAGATCTAGGGTGATGCAGGACAGACAGACAAAACGGGGACAATAGAGCATTTTTTGTTTCGAAAATGCTCTAAAAACTTATAAAAAGAACTAAAACAGGGCAACAGTATTTCATAATTTAATAAGTATAAAATTGGCAAGTAGATCTTGAAATAAACAGATGCATAGAAAAATGTTATCAGAAATATAAATAAATGTTAAATATTGGGGATTGACAGAATTAAAAAAAAGACATCCAATCAGACTCTTATTTCTTCTAGAAAAATATAATAAACAGACACAAGCACAATATGACAAGAAATATGAATGTAAAACAAAATACATATCAATTTAATTATACACATGTGTTAAACTCTCAAGTTATGCAATAATTTAAAAAAAAAAAGCAGTAAGTCTGGAGTTCAGTCTATCTTTCATAACAAAAAAAAAATTAAAAGTTCAAAGTTCAGAGCTAAGCAGAATACTGGAAGTAGTTGAAAATAAATAACAAGAAAGCTTTTTCTAAAATAAAGAAAAAAAATGAAAAAAATATATAAAGTCAGGTCCATGTATAATAAAAATACAATATTACTGGATTGGTAAATTTTCTGGTAATGATGAATTTATCAGCTTTAATATGCTTTTTAATCTGGTCTGGTTTAATACTTACAAGTTGAATACACTGATATTAACAACTGAAACACTGCTGCCAAGGAATAGTAGACAACGTATTAAAAATAAATATGCACAACTAACTGGTAAACTACTTAATATATTTAGCTTGCGTGTCTACAATTATCTTTTTGTCATTAGCTCATACTTTTTGAATAAAATGTCCATTTGTACATCAACAACTGTCATAACTGAATTTTTTTCTGAGTGCCCATTAATTCATTTTATTAATATTAACATCAAGACGGATTCGTATTTTTTTTTCACGGATTACATCAATAGATTTTGATTCACACCCTAACCCTAATCCTTTTCCTAACCCTAATATAATTGCCGGTACCCAAAAAAAAAAGAGTACTTCCGCTAGCCACTGCGTAATATTGATGCTACAAAATGATCAGCCAGACTGCAACAGAATTATGTAATTAACTGTACACAAAAAATTATGCCCATTTTTTAATCTCAATTATTAAAACGAAAAAATATATTACTGTCGCTAATATTGAATATTATGGTGGATTAAATCAAATCAGGGAGGAAAAAATGTAAAAATTAACACCCAATCTATAAACACTTTGGCAATAAAACTCAATTTAACCCCTTGAAAGAAAATATTTACAACAATCAAAGGGCCAGCCTTCAGATACTGGAAGATCTCCTTTTAAGCAGATGATATGTCAACAGATGCATTTAAACTAAAGACAAATAAATAAAGGACGTTTTTGTCCTTAAAATACGTAAATAGAGCAGCAGGGGTTAATGTTTAACAAAAGGTGATCATAAAATGCTGTTGATGTGCACCAGAAAGTGATTTATCAATACTTTTACTGAAGTTCAACATTTATAACTACATAAATATAAATGCAATAACTAACTCACAAAAATGAAAAATATAACTTAGCTACCAACTAATTTGTAAATTGGTAAAAAAAAAAAATAGTGAGAATATTATAAAATACATTAAACATGTGCATTATTTATGATCATGAAATTCTAAAAAAAACAAAAAACAAATACAGATATAAAAAGAGCAGATTGTAATTGTAAAAAATTCATGCAGAATTATTTGTTAAGTAAGTACAGGGAGCTATTTAAGTCATGCCTGGGATTTAGATCTTATTGCTAATAATTGATATATTGCAAAAAGCAAAACAGAGAAAGCAGTTATTGTCTAATATCACACAGCAAATATTAGTAATATTTTAGGCTGAACTAAATAAATTCATATAGTGAACATATCTGTCGTAAAAAAGTAAAAAAACAAATTTAAAAAAAAAATAGAGTAGCCTTTGTAATAATAATTTTTTCCAGCATTACATGTACATGCTTTCCGAATTACAAAATGCTTTTGATTAGTAAAGGTATAAGAAAAATGTCTTTATCAGATTTCAATCAAAATATATTAATTATTACACATAAATACCTTCTGAGTTATACATAAATAAAATGCTTTTGATTAAGAAAAGATATGAAAAACCAGATCTTCAAAACATTACACAGATTAATATCACTATCACAATATAGCCATTTTGCCTTCATTAACTTTACAAACTTTGTAAATCAATGTTAGTATATGAAAATTAAGTTTTATATTGTTGTCTATCACAAATCGCATTATGAAGGAAAATGTAATAAATTCAAAAGAAAGGAAAATAGAAAAAAATTAACAAATAACAAACTGTACTAAAAGTGACAAATCATGTCACATAAAGTAACAATGCAAACTGTATAATCTCAAATATTTATAGCACTTAAACCATTAGATCAAAGACGTGATCACAAAACTCAATCTGAGAAAAAAATTTCTAATATCAGAGAAAAAACCTTCAACAATATTTTTCAAAACATGAAAAGGAGGCTAGCTTGTTCAAATGTTACACAAAGTTTTATTCATTAAAAAATGTTGAACTTTAAAAAAATAAATCTGGAAACCTAAAGTTGTATGTTTTCAGAAAATTACTTTGATGATAAATAACATAGATTATTATCGATGTAGCATGAAAGGCAAGGTAAAATATTTTTAATTTAAATATATCATAAATGCAAAAAGCATTTACAGAGAACAATGTTAATAATATCTGTTAGATGTATCAACAGTAAACTTCACCAATGTCTAACTTATTATGGTGATGAAAAAATGATGCTTGTAAACATTTCATGAAAAGCAAAACTGACCTTTAAAAAAAAATAATTTCAGTACAGAATAAGATAAAATAGTCTAAAGCATGTACAAAATTATTAAGCAATATAAAGGATTACATCAATATTCTGAATATTCTTAAAAGGCTAATTTTCCCAAATTACTTTGCATATCATAACCACAAAAACTGAAAACAAATCTTACAAAAGTATCATATACTTAACATATTACAACATCTTTTTAAATTTAAGTGAAAAAATGTTTTGTGTAATATTACTTAATTTTGTTCAAAAATATAAAATCTGGATGTATTTTATATCTTGTTTTTATCTTTTTTTATTATAAAGATGTGCACATTAAATCACAAATGCAAATATGCCTTAGATCATTATGTCAACACTATTCTAAATAAATAATGAAGCAGATTATGATTAGGTTACATATTAAGTTTTGTTAAATAGGTTGGCTTTCTCCTTAAAAGCTTTCTTCCTTTCCTTAGCTTCTTCTGCTTGCTTTTTCTTCTCTTCTTGCTCTTGTTTGATTTCTTGCTCAAATTTACAACTTTCAGTCTGCTTCTGAATCTGAAAGATTTATCTCCTTTTTTAATCATCTTACATAAACAAAAACAAAATCTACTAACAGATATGGAATTTAAAAAACCAAATGTAAGCTAATACAAACATGTAACCATCTCTGATTAAATTACTTGTAATAAAACACTAACCTTAGCCTGGAAAAAGTTTTTGGCACCTTTGACACCTTCAGCATCAACATCAATTTCATCCATATTTTTATAAAGTTCATATAATCCACTGTCTTCTTCTAGTTCTCCTGCTGCTGCTTTGCGAAATATCAGCAAAAACTGAAGAACAATTTTTTTTTTAAATGTATGTATTGAAAAATTGCTCAATGTGGACATTATGTCCCAACAGAAATGCTTCATAAAAAAATGTGCTTATCAATACTGTTTTTAACTCGTAAAATATTTTCAAGAAATTAGTTGAAATGAGCATGTAAATGCACAAAAAAATTTAGCAGACTTTATAAAAAAATAATTTAGGCTGCTAAATAAATTAATTTCGAACTGTATATAAAAACCTAAAAAACAAAGAAAAAAATCATTTCTCAGAATGTTACAAAAAAGGCTTGTTATTGAAATTATAATATGGAATCCCTTAAAAGAAAAAAAATAACTCACTTAAATTTCAATAAAAAGATGTGATAAAATTTTCATTAATAATTTTTTTAAAGATTATGCATTTTAAATTTTCTACCAAAGATAGAAAAATCCAATAATTGTGGAAAGTAATTAAATGACTGTAGATATGACTAGGGGAAAGTACATCCAGCTGACCGAATGAAATAAAAAAGAAAAAATCCTTCATCTTTAAACGGATTTCTTTATTTCTTTGGCCTTAGATGTTTCAGGTGACAAATTGAGTTCTGAAACGAATTAAGCTCATAACCTATGTACCACTATATATCTAAAAAGATAATTCCAGAAGCAACCCAATGTCTTAGCACACTAAATTTTTACCTCTCTGAATGAGATTTTATCATCCAAGTCTTCATCAACTTCTTTTATCATCTGCTTCAGAGACACATGTGTTTGAGGGGCACCAAGCTTTTCCATCATTAGCTTTAGCTCCATCAAGTCAATGAATTTATCTTTCCCAATATCATACCTGCAAATTAAATAAGTAAAATATTTCTCCACGTTTTTAAAAAATTCATTATGAACATGGTACTGAATTATCAAAAAGTATATGATATATTTACTATATGCTTTGGTCCATATATTAATTCATTTAAATGACAGCTTTTGAATTAAGCTTAACTCTTCAATTTTTTCCCATCGGTCTAAAAAAAACTGAAATACTAAAAAAAAATATATAATAATTAAGGCAGTGATGTGATTTTTATGAAGCAGCAAAAACCCCAATGAATCTAAGTATTGTGTGCCTTTGATGTGGTTTACACGCTCAGTAAAGTAGCTGTTTAATATGAGTGGGTAATGAATACTTAGGACCTACATACAGTGGATTCATTGTTAATGAAGGGATACTTAAGAAAGTGTTAGGTGAATTGCCACAAATGAAAATGTATAATTATATGGATGAGATTCTATGTATGCACCATCAAGGATTAATTTCTCTGTATGTTATAAAATAAAACATTTTATTAATCTGCATACTAAAAGATGAAAACTATATACATAACTGACTTAAGTTAAATGATGCTTTTATTTTCCTTTTTTATCACAATTTTTCTTGACAGGTGGGTTGCGAAAATCAAAATAGTTATCACAGTGGGTTTCGAAATGAAAAAGTTTTGAAAACAACTGCCTTATATAATATATTTAAGTTCTACATTATTTGGACTATACTCTATAATTTTATATTATTTTTTATTACAAAATCAGATTGCTACCATTACCACATAAGTAGTAGGCCTACTTCTAGTAAGAACAACTAGTAACTAGAAAATGTATGATTGTGGTCTAAATGAATAATAGTATTGTCAAATCTAGGTTTACATGTGTTTTGCAAGACAAGCTAAAATTTTGAAATAATATTACCCTTGAGATATCATCAATGCCTTGCAAATGTATTTTGTAATAAATTCTACTAGACATATGAATGACGTCTTGCATAGAGGAGTATTAGTATTATATGTTCTACTTTTTCTGACAAGCTTTAAGTGATCTCTTACGAGTCCTTGGTTTTCTACAAAGTTTAGTCTCAATCAGATGCTTTATTTGTATGTTAATATCTGTGTATTTGAATATTGATTACACAAGTCTACAGTGATGCAATTAGTACTGTATAGACAGTGTAGTAGCTGCAGCAATAATCTACATGAAGAAAAAATAAATCCCACACTTCAAATCATAACACAAATGTTAATGAACTCTTGATGACAAGATAAACTCAAAAAAATTAACTCTATGATTATGTATGTGTATGTTTATGGTATACTAGACAAAACAAGTAGACATGTCCTTTGTCTTTGATGCGGTAAAATTGCATTATCTGTGTTAACATATATCATTAAAATAATTACTGCCTATAAAATGCTATTTTACCTTTTAATGCGTTACATTTATATTAAAACATACTTGTTAAATGTCTTCTGAAAATCCTGAATCTGTTTTCTGCTGAATTCTTTGAATTCTGTGTACGGATTAAATACGTTGCTTGTTGGCAGTGGTGGTGCGCCTTCTTCGTTTTCATTAATAATATTTCTTCGATTTAGTTTTGCAGCTAACTCATCAGTTGCCATTTCAGATGTTAGATGCTTGTTTAAGAAACTTTAATTAGTATATATGCATAACAGTAAACAAAAATAAATTCTACTGAGACTAAGTGCACTATGATGTTCTATATGTGCAATATAAAATTTATTTCCTTGTTGAAAATCACATCTTTAACTCATTTCCTTGTGTATCACGTGGTTCGTTTTTTTTTTAGGTTTACGGCGTAAATAAACTATTTCATAATGTTTTCGCACTCAAACGTCTCTGAAAAGCGACACCATTCGGATACACGTAGTCTGTCTACAATAATCTACATGTAAATAATAAACGATTCAAGAATGATCACTGTAATTCGTCATTATAAGTTGTTTTTTTAATAGAATTTTTAGCTCATTATATTTCAGGACTGATTTAATAATAATAATAATAAAACCAGTTACACCAGAGACTAAAATGTAAGTAGGCCTTCATGATTAATTTCTGTATTATATAATGTAGACATATTCTATCACCGGGGCGGGCGTAAACTCTTTGAGTCGCGGACCACGATGGTTTCACTAAAATAAATACCGCCCAGAGGCGTAGCTGGGGGGGGGTACATGTGACCCCAGGCGCTACTCACAATGGGGCGCCAAATTTATATTTTACATATAATAGTATATGATTTTCGAATGGGCGGGGGGCGCTAAAAATGTATTTAAAAGGTATTGTGCCCCGGGCGCGAGTTAAGCTCGTTACGGCACTGATACCACCCCCTCCTCCTCTGCCTAGTTATGCAAATGTATTGAAACTGAGGTCTACAGAAGTCCTTGTTCGTTTGGGGTACAGAAACCTTTAGACTTCTGTCACTACGACGGAGCTGAACCAAAGTTCCAGCGAGTTATACCGGGATCACCGTCAGTAAAAGTAAAGTTCCCTTAGCCCGAACGGACCATCGGGGCAGATGAAGTGTAGAATTCATCTGTTTCTATAACCTCGGCATATGTAGGGATTGTGTGGTTAGCACAACGCCCAGCCGCCTTAAGTCAGGTACCATTTTCAAGCTGGGTGGACTTGTGGGATGACTTTGAAATATTTTCACCTGGAAAAAATTCCCATTACCGAGTATTGAACCCAGGACTGTCGGGTCGACAGTCGAGTATCTACACCACTCGGCCATTAGTCCCACTATCAACGTCAGACTGGTTGCAAAAATATAATATGGAAAATGTGGCTTGCAACAGATCCATTTATCTTAGCCGTTTTAGAAAGGGATTTGTATGTTTCATGGCAGATGACTTATTGCATAACTGGGGCAGAGTAATTGCTGTACACAAGTAGCCTACACACAAGTGGCTGTCGGCAAAACTAAAATATCAAGTTAAACCAATGTAAAATATCAAGTTAAACCAATGTAAAATACCAAGTTAATCCAATGCAAAATATCAAGTTACACCAATGTAAAATACCAAGTTAATCCAATGTAAAATATCAAGTTACACCGATGTAAAATACCAAGTTAATCCAATGCAAAATATCAAGTTATACCAATGTAAAATATCAAGTTTTTGTGAGGATCCAGAAACTGATCTCTTCATTTTATATAATTTACAAAGGGGTAAAACTGGATTTAAAGAATGAAAGTGAAAAGATTTTAATACAAATTAAGTTCATATTCTAAGGCAGCAATGTATTTGAAGCTTAGCACCTCCCCTCCCCCTCCCTTAACCTCCATCACCATGGTGACAGAGTTTATTGTTTTAACTTAGTTTAATGGATGCCGCCCCTGTGGCAGAGTTGTTATTGTACATAAGTACAAACGATGCCGGCGTTGGCAGTGGCAAAAATAGTTCGGTAAAATTGAGTGTGGGAATATATGTACTGTATATCATCTATAAATGGAACACAAATTAGCAAATTTGGAATTCGTATAAATTTGTACAGTTTGAATTCTTATTCTGAGGTATCCTGGTACAGAACACCCAAAATGCTCCACCCCTCCCCTCCCCGGAAGCAGATACGATGCCACGTAGGGTAGACAGCTGCTTCCCCGCAATTTACGCCACAGCATAAATTCCAGGCTTCCTACTTGAGTATGGCGGCAAGTTTTTAAAAAAAAAAACAGGCATACATTTATTTTATTTTGAATTTTGAATCTACAAAAAAAAAAAATTACAATTAAGTGAAATCAAAGAACGAAAAAAAAACTTGGAAACGGAAAACCAAAATATAACTTTTGCTATATTGAAAGTGTGAATGTACTGGTTACTATCACTTTTATTTTAAAATATATATATATATATATATATATATATATATATATATATATATATATATATATATATGTTTTCAGCCATAATAAACGTTAATTTCATCTTCTGAAATATTTGCCAACACCTTGTTATTGTTGTTCTTGTCTAGGCTTCATTTCACTGGCCGGAAATGATCTTGTCGCTGCACCGGCCCCAGGAAATCAACTTCACAATAAAAGGGAAGTTATCCAATCTTGACAATTCAGACCGTCTGGACATTTGTCTCCAAAACATATGCAAGGATGGTAAATGGGGGGGGGGGTAGGAGCGTCAGATATTGTTTTCTTCTAAATGTGATATGAACTATTAATGTTTAGTTCATGTAGATTTGTTAATACAGTGGTACTTTGGCTAAAGGTGGTATCAGCTAACGACGCGCTTGATTAACGACAAGTTGCTATAAACATAAAAAAAAGGTTATGAAAGCGACTCACGTTTTGGTTTACAAAGTACGGTCTGTTGAGAGTTTTATTAAATGCATTTTAAAATATATGTTGCTATTTTATCTATTTGTAAATATTGATATCATTTACCATATCTTACAAACAATAAAATTTAAAAAAAGAAAAATTAAGCGTCAAAGATGGACATAATAAAAAAAAATGATCCTAAAACAATATTTTATCTTGTTAGTCCAGAGATTACACGCGATGCGGGCCCTGTACACAAGCCCACCGACAGAAAAATCGGACCCCTGGGCAGGGCAGTCACGCCCCCCCCCCGTGCTGATAATAATATTTTCAAAAGTTGATAGGCCAGCTCAGTCCGGGCCCCTAAAACTCGCCCTAAAATTCTCCGGGCCCCAGGGCTTTTGCCCCCCCACCTGCCTCCCCTCCTCTCGGTGGTTCAGCCTGTACACCGTGGAAAGATCCAAAGGATACGGCACAAAATATCCACGAAGAAATGTATCCTTAACCTTAATGATAGGTCTATACATTTAAAAATACATAGAAATATGATGCATCACTTTCTTTGATAAGTCCTCGGCTACGAGCAATGTAAATTTACTGAAGTTAATGTAACTTAAACATGATGAGTAGGCTGAGACAGGGGGTGGGCAAACATTGCGAGCCGCGGGCCACTTTGGGTTTTTTTAAATTAATAGTCGGACCGGATCAAGAGCAGATAGATGGAGTGTTTAAATAAATACATAAAATGTAAACGTCATCGATGTTATCGATGTGCTTAGGGGAGGAGAATGCGGGCCGGTTCAAACAGACCAACGAGCAGGACTTGGTCCGCGGGCTTTAGTTTGTCCATGCCTGGGCTAGAATGTACGCCATCCAGCAGAACTGATCCAATGGCTGTCACTTCTCTTAGATGGGAAGGTTTTAGCAGTGCCCTTTTTTCACCCACCATACGCAATAGATAAATGGACTTGGAGGCACCACGGAGGAACATTCGTGAACCACAACATACAGATCGGGCTGCAGTATACAGATCCGATCACCCAATCTGTTCATTTGAAGGGGAAAAAAGGAAAGTTAAAAATGTAATGTAAATACTCATGATTAATCACTTAGTAATATTTTTGGCAACCAACACTCCTTGAACCACGTGGTCACGTGATCAAGATATTACCTTATAATGAAGTTAATTTTTTTTTTTTAAATGTGTAGTCTTCTTTATCTGACGCCGACAGTCTATTTGTCTTATTAGCAGACTTGATAAGGCCCTGAGCTATTTGAGATACGGGCCCTTTATAAGTACAAATAGTATATTAAAGCACTTATGACAATGGCTCACTTGGAAATAATTTTGGGGACCCTCAAGAAAGTCGGGGCCCCCTATGCTATAGCTTGTATAGCTCAGACGTAAATACTGCACTGCTTATTAGGGATTCTTTACTCCTTCATGTTCTATGCGCATATCAGAGGCGTAGTGAGCGGTGGGCAAGGGGAGGCATCATGCCCGGGCTCTACTCACAAAGGGGCGCCTAATGGTATATTTTACATATAATATTATATGGTTTTCGAATGGGGGAGGGGGGGGCTAAAAAGATATTAAAAAGGTATTGTGCCCCGGGCGCGAGTTAAGCTCGCTACGGCACTGACGCTTATTTTAAAATCTTTGGGAGTGGAGGGAGGGGGGGTGAATGAGCGAAGTGGGTGACACATGTCAACAGTGGCGCAACCAGGGGGGCAGGGGGGGCTTGAGCCCCCCCCCAGATCAAATCATCAATACATATTTTACTATATAAAGCTACTAAAAAGACTGTCAAACTGTCTTTTTTCTATATGTGACCCCCCCCCCCCCAGCATTGTTTTTCTATATGTGACCCCCCCCCACCAGCATTTTTTGCTGGTTGTGCCACTGCATGTCAAGGACATTATGCAACGCCTTATGATCATATGACTTCTTTATTTAATAAGAACATGAATTCTGTAAAAACACCTTTGGAAATATCGATCACTTACAGAATTCAACGTAACTCCACGGGCATGAAATATTTATAGACTTCTTGAATAACAACCTCCCCCCCCCCCCATTACCTTTGGTTGGTTGACACTGCTGTCTGTTTAATTTGTCACGCGCACTGCTCGCTGGGTGATTTAATCAGTGGCAAGGCTGGCGCTAGTGTAAACATCAGACATCAGACAGACTCATCAGCAGCGCTATGGTGATGTACGGTAAAAGTATGAAGAACTTTAATTTAGCGACACTGCGGTATTAATATGGGGGCACTTTAAACCTTAACTCTACCACACACTATGACACACATACATTGTACGGAACTATGGTTGCGTAATGAAATGTGATAGATGCTACATTCCGTAGATCATTTGCTATTCGAGTGCCCCGGACTGGCGGACCACAGGGTGGACCAGTCCGGAAGCCTGCTGGCCATCGGGCTCTATGGCAGTCTCCAGATGTTGAGAGACACAGCAGGTCTGATCTCACGGGCTCTAAGAGACTAAGTCTCAGCCCGCAGATAAAACTGTGAGAGTTCAGAGAGAGAGATGCTACATTGTTCTACGAGGGTCCCTGGTTCGATCTCCTGGTGAGGACCAATGGATATTTCAGGTCATGGCTTAAGTCCCCGCTATAACTCCGTGGTGCCTCCATGGCCATTGCACTATCGGCTATGGTGGGGAATGGAAGAAGGGCACCATAAAAACCGTCCCATTTGTGGTTTATAATGATCTAAGAGATTTCATCTCATCTCTACATGGACTTAACACACTTGGTGTTGCGTACGATAACTATTTATTGATGTAAAATAATAAAAAGTAAAGTTCACTGAACCCGAATGGGGTCTTCGGGGTAGATGAAGTGTAGAATTCATCCGTTTCTGTAACAAAGGCATTTATATAAAAGGGTTGTGTGGTTAGAACAACGCCCAGCCACCTTTACTTCCCCAACTAAAGTCAGGTACCAACTAGAATGACGGGTGGACTTGAAGGACTGTAAAGCAGCTTTCAGCAGGATCTGGAATAGTTCCTTGGCTTACACCCAGATTCGAGCCCGTAGATCTCAGGTCGACAGTCTAGCGTTCAACGCCGCTCGACTATCCCATCCCTATTTTATTAATGTAGCAACATTTTATCACCAAACTCCCCAAACTGTATTGTAGTTTATAAAAGGACGCATTAGTTTTGTCTGTCTGTCTGTCTGTCTGTCTGTCATCACCCTAGATCTCAACAACCATAAGTCCTAGACCCATGATGTATATATCATTTTGTAGGTCTTGGCCTGCCATGTGTGCAGCAAAAGTTCATTTCGCGATCTGACCTCTGAGGGCCGTAAAAGGGGCCTTAGTACCGTTTTTTACTATATAAGCTATATTAATAAAGGAGCGCTATATCTCAGCAACTATAAGTCCTAGACCCATGATGTATATATCATTTTGTAGGTCTTGGCCTGCCATGTGTACATCAAAAGTTCATTTCGCGATAGGACCTCTGAGGACCGGGCTTCAGGGCTCCTAAGGGGCTTATATATTATATATACACCTTGTACGTTCAATAGCCCGTTCATTTGGTGCGAAATACTGCAGCACGTAGTTTCACCAAGATTTATTAAGAAACTCATCAAATGAAATAGTAAGCTTGTGTTCTGAGTTTAATTGAAAGTATCAGAGCTATGCAACAATTGACGGAGTTTTCGGACGATTAAATGACTATAATTTAGAATGTTTTCAATTATGAGTCCTATTTCAGTAACCACAAACCACTTGTAGTTAGATTTAAGAGACAATAATTTTTTTACAAATATAAAGAAACGTCTTTATAATTTATTTTTTTTTACAGATATATGCATTACACAATTGAATTTATAAACATTTCCAAAATTTACAAATATTTACTGAAAGCTAACAAACGTACTGGTACATAACACGAAAATGCGCTAACACGTCCTGTGTCCAGAATGGAACAGGCTTAATTGCTTGTTTTTATATACACACATTCAGAACCATTCTGATGGATAGGCAAACTACACCCCCTCCCCCCAGTGGAACATCCCTTCCCCCAATGCACAAGGAGCAGTTTCAAATATTGATTCCTATTAAATATGAGGATACGAGGCCCACGACATGTACTTGTGCCCAGTGTCCCAAAAATTCTTTGTGTGTCTCTGTCTAGCCCCCCCCCACCCTACCCCCCTAAAAATAATACATAAGAACGCCCCCCCCCCTAACCCCGACAGGTCTGCAATATTTCACGCACTACTCGTTTTGGATATGTAGCTCATGACAGTTGTCAGCTGAAGGCAAAAGTGTCGATGAAAAAAAAAATAGTAGGGAAACAAAGAACCCCAAAAGTTTGTATATATAATCTAACTTAACATCCAACCAGGTTTATAATAAAAAAAACTTCAATATATAATCAGTGCCGAACCTAGGGATTTGGGGGCCCGGAGGGGGCTTGGCCTTTTGCCCCCCCCCCTGCATTTTGACATTCGACACACCATGACATAAGATAACGTACTTAATATTTTTTGTAAAAAATTTGCCCCCCCCCTCTAGCTGGGGCTCGAAGGGGGGGGGCTTTCGAATTTGGACCCCCTCTCCACCAACCCTAGGTACGCCTTTGTATATGATGGACACGATAGTGTTCTATTTGATGACATGTGAAGCTTTTTGGTTTTCTGTTTTTGTTTTTTCTATACCGTTTTGACAAACTTCAATATAATCTAGTCAAGAGAAAAATGTTCATAAATAATATACTTTTGTTTAACCCTTCACTGGCTTAATTCCAGACGACATCTCATTTTCAAGATCTGTCTTTCCAGAAGCTTTGAGCTTTTAGAATGTGCTCATAATATCTTCCCCCACCCCCGCCCTCCTCTCCCACCTCGCAACCCGGGACTATTTTGGTAGAAAAAAGTTGTATACATGTTCAACTTTCAGTTATTATTCCAGATGTTGTTGTTTTTTTAAACATTATAAACAACAAATTCTTGGTTATTTGCTTTTTTTAACTTTTGTTATCATAAATATATTTTTGATTTTTTTTGGTTTTTTTTTTTTTTTTGGTTTAGTTAAAATCAAATTGTGTAAAATTCTCCAACATCAACAGCAATGGACTAATTTCTTTTTTTTTTTAATGTCGCAACATTGAGAGATCAGTAATATACCAAGTTTGCCAATCATCAAAAAATCGTATATTTATTAGAATTATTTTCTATATATAGGTCGACGAATAAATGCACAGTCATTTGTTTCAATTTTTTTCTTTTCAAAGACTTGATCTCTCTAGACTTGCGTTATGTCAAATCAACAACAACACTCCGTCTTTATTCATTTACTCATGC
Organism: Bulinus truncatus; assembly: GCA_021962125.1. Lineage (NCBI taxonomy): Eukaryota > Metazoa > Mollusca > Gastropoda > Planorbidae > Bulinus > Bulinus truncatus. Next base: position 4,171,569 of record JAGDYQ010000024.1, read on the forward strand.
ATGTAATATTCAATAATTTGCTCATTTGGTTTACCAAACAAACACTAATGATCTCTAAGTGGGCAGGGCATATTGCGAAATTCAGTTTGAGACATGCTAACCTTCTCACATTGTATGTAATATAATTTTATAAAATAGAAACTGCACATGATACAAATGTAATTTTTTATTTTGTAAAATGAACATGTTTTATATTTCCATGTTTTTTCCCCTTGGTATTTTTTAAGATGTAGGAAGCCGGAAGGCAATTAGTGTTAATTTTCTACTGTGATCTGGCTATACATTTTTTTCACATCTGTAAAATATTGCGGAAAGTCTTTTGATTCAATGGTGAATCGCAATGAAACAAATGGGGTATGATGCTCAATTGTATTCTGGCTTTTTTTTCATCCCATTTTTTCTACAACACTAGTTCTCAAAATATTCTTTCCACAAACCATCCCTGCATAATAAAACAATTCTACCCCTTATACAAATTTATATTGTAAAATATAGTTCTTTCTTTTTTCTTTGGCTATACAGCCCAATTAGGGCCCTGGCCTGCCAAACTACTCTTCTCCACTTTTTCCGATCCATGGTCTTCTTCCTCTACTCTCTCACTCCTATGGCTTTAATGTCTTTCCCCACCTCCTTTAGCCATCTGTTCCTTAGTCTTTCCTTATGCCTTTTCTCATTGGGTGTAAAACATAATGGGCTCAGTTTAAAAAGAAAAAAATGATCCAATAAATGAGCCCAAGAAGGGTTTAGAACCGCTGATCTCCAGCAGAAGATACAACACAGCATTAATTAATTTAAAAAAAAACAGCATAATGATAATGTTTAAGGAATTTGAGCAAGAGTTCATGTGGCGAGCCAAACAAATGGTATTGCGTAATATATTGTTTTAGATTTTATTCTGGATTCTCTTATAAGTAATTAAGTAAAGTGGGAAAAAAATCAGCAACATTACATTTTTCAATCAGGTTATTTCAGGTTATAAAATTATACGTTAATCTCTTTTCAGTGGCGTTGTGGGGGGGGGGGGGGGCAAGGGAATCATCGTACACCGGTCGCTACTCACAAAGGGGCGCCAATTGGTATATTTGAAATATAATAATATATGGTTTTCGATTGGGGGGCGCTAAAAAGGTATTAAAAAGGTATTGTGCCCCGGGCCCGAGGAAAGCTCGCTACGCCAATGTCTCTTTTAAAAAAACAAAAAAATCACTTTGACTGTCAGAGGAGGTCTTACCGTAAAGCTCCATCAAAGGGGGGCATGGGGCGAGTGAAACTAAGCGAGCCTAGAACCGGAAGTGTAAGCTACGAACCGTATCACTGAACCTCTCAGAGGAGAGGACCCACCACCACCCGGCGCGGGACCTGGAGGGGTTGACTTAGTCGCCATCCCCCCTCCCCCCCCCCAATAGGCCGCTACTGTGTTTGAAGTAAATTTATATAGGACCGGCCCGCATTATGACACATATTAGGCCACAGCAAGTATTATTAACTAAACAACCATAGACGATTGGGCTAATTAAACACCGTGGTATATGAAGGTCAGCTGGTTCAATAACGTGGCTGAGATGACCATTAATCAAGGACTCATTTGTCTTCACCAACATTTCCCTCCCCCCCCCCTCCTCATGTAGCAATGTCTGTTACTGGATACCTGACGGTGTACTAATTAGTCCAACACGTTTCACGGTGACTTATTTCGTCATAGCATTTTGTTGGTTAGCGCGTTCGTTCCAGTCTTAGCACTTCACAAACCTGTATGGCTGTGTTATAAGTAGGGTTCGAAAATTACGCGTAAGATTGGCGCGCGTAATTTACGCGTAAGTTACGCGTAAGTTACGCCTAAATTACGCGTACCATTAATTCCCACATACTTGAAAATTTATATTCCTTTTGTTGCTCACGCTCACTGATTGCTAGTAGGTGTATTTTTAATAATGTTTTCAAAGGTTTGTACTTGTAATTTACCGGTCATACTAATTTGCCCGTCGTCCACATCGGCCACGTATTTCGTCGTGTACTGACTGCATCAGCGGTGGCCATCTTTGGCTGAGTAATACCGTCTAATACGGTCAATGCGGGGCGGGTGCAATGCGCCTCGAAATACGGCCGCCGCGGGTGTCGAACTCAGCAAAAGACGGCACTCCCCGGCACACGCGATCGACGCTGGTTAGGGTTCGAAAATTACGCGTAAGATTTGCGCGCGTAATTTACGCCAAAATTACGCGTGTCATTAATGCCCAATTACTTGAAAATGTATGTTCCTTTTGTTGCTCACGCTCACTGATTGCTAGCAGGTGTATTTTTAATAATGTTTTCAAATGTTTTTACTTGTAATTTACCGGTCATACTAATTTGCCCCGTCGTCCGCATCGGCCACGTATTTCGTCGTGTACTGACTGCATCAGCGGCGGCCATCTTTGGCTGAGTAATACCGTCTAATACGGTCAACGCTGGACGGGTGCAATGCGGCGCGAAATAGGCCGCCGCGGTTGCCGAACTCAGCTAAAGACGGCACACGCGATCGACGCTAGTGCAATCCGCAGCGAAATACAGACGACGTGGGTGCAATACGCAGCGTAATACGGCCGACGCGATCGACGGAAGCACTATACACAGTAAAATATTTTCTATACGTTTCATGACATTTGGAACATATATTATTATAGATAATGTTTAAAAAAAATTGGGTTTTTCCAGATTACAATAAAAAAAATTTCATGTCAGGGAAAAATGTTTTCTATACAATTCATGTCATTTGGAACATATATAGATAATGTTTAAAAATTATTATTATTTTTTTTTTTTTTGGATTTTTGGAGTTTATAACCTCCCCGTTTGGCTTGCGGCAGCTTGCCATACAGCTCATGGCGGCATTGAGTAGAACATTTTTATGATTTTGTCTTAATTTTAACCAGACTTTGGCTTCCTTATTGAAAATATTTATTTTATTATGTTTACTAAAATGATTAAAACAAACAATATACTGTGCGGTTTACGCTATTTTACCAAACAAATACTTGTGGCCGGATGTAGATGGTACTCCTAATCACTGAAATTAATTAATCGCCGCTGTTAACACAACAAATTGCGACAGAAACAATTAATAATGGCCGTCAAATATGCATTTTTTAAATTACCGTAATTTACGCGTAATTTTCCAAAATTACGTTACCGTAAATTACGCGTAATTTACGGTAACTTACGCGTAACGTTACGCGACTTCGAACCCTAGTTATAAGATGATTGTCAAACTGTCCAATTGTATTATCACTTGATTCTCATACAGCCAACGTTCACAGTGATTGAGTAGAGGCAAATAGTTAACAAATGCATGCTGACATTTTCTTGCTTATGTTGTTTGAATATTCGAACATTTATGGAAACTATCACTTTCAAATGACTTCTTTTTGTATTGAAAAGCTAGCATACTATTTAGTAGCTTTGTTGCATATCAAATACGGACCTATTACACATTTTTTTTATTTAATCTAAAATATAAAATATTTAAATAAAGAGCCCATTTTTTTCTGTTTCATTTCTTAATGTTTTGCTTTCCCCCCCAAAAAAAGATAAAACTATTTTTATAAACAAGTAAATATTTTGTTTAAATTAATGAATTAATTAACGCCGCACTTGGCTAAAATCATGCCAGTTTACAACTATATTCAGATCAGAGCATGTAAACAAGTAGATTAGCCCACAAACATTATTGTCCCCCCTTCCCCCCTCCCCCACAACACACACATTCACATGGATATATATACACACATACACATGCATACATACACACACTTACACATACAAACATAGACACACACATTTCACTAACCCCTATAACGTCCCTATTCAGATTGATGACCTCATTCCATAGACAAATAATATCACCTGCTGGCATCATTTAATTAGCCTCTATTTACGTGATGGACAATCAGCCTCGAGGGCGAGGAAATTGAGGTCAGTTCTGACGGACGGACGGACGGACGTAGAAATATGACGACAACAACAGACCAAAAAAAAAAAGTCTGACAACGCGAACTGTTTTACTTGCCATAGACAGACACAATATTTGCAGCGAGGGCAGATTGCAGACAGACAACCAGACATCATTAAGTAGGTATCACCAAGTGTTCGCTCATTTGCCTGCAGCCTAATTATCTCCACCTACCCCCCCCCCACCACACACACACACAAGGCCCTTCGACCGCCCTTTTTTTTTCTTAACAAACCTTATTGTTGGCAGGTTGATATTAAAATATTAGTGTGACCCATTACATGGCAATCGTTGTCTAATTGCCTGTCTAGGGTAGATTATTTCTATATATATACAAGTAGAACCAAACAAGTGATGAGGTTAGGTGGGTGTGTGTGGGGGGGGGTAGGTATCATTCCACTTCCTGGTGAAGATGATGACAGACTTATAAACGGATGGTGAGATGAGTACATGTGCGCGTGTGTGTGTGTGTTTGTTTGTTTGTTTGTTTGTTTGTTTGTGTGTTGGAACGTGAAGACCCCGATTCGGACCGCAATGGTGGGATGTACAGGATCACATGTCAGGGGGTCACAGCACCGATGCCCCCCCCCGGTCGGGTAGAGTAATCTGATATATAATAACATAGCATGGGCGTGAGAGTGTGATTAGACCCCCCCCTAGTTGTTAGAGATGGTCATGTCCTAAGATTAACTTGCGGTAGCCCTGCCTAGAGATACGCCTAAACCAATGGGTCGGAAAAACTTGTTTTTTTTTTTTAATGGTTACCCCAATGGGTCTTTGGATGAGACGAGAGGGCGGTCATGAGAGCTAAAAGTTAAAAGTGTTGTTAAGACCTGAAGAGTGTGAGGAGGGGGGTCTGAAATAGTGTGACATGGGGTGGGAAGGTGGTGAAGAATTTAGAGTGAAGAATTTAGACGTAATCAAAAGTCATTCTTTAATCACACATTCATTACAAACTATGAATGGCGAATTATTTATTTTCCGATCAATGAGAAAAATTTAAGGTGTCTAGAATATAAATATAGGGTTTTTTTTAAATATTTTTTAACGCCGCCATTGCAAGCATGGTAGGGTGTAGTGTGCCTACCACACCAGCATTGTTGGCGGCGCTGATGCACGTCTGCCATCCCTACAGTGCGGCGAGGTGAGTGTGCCCGTTATCATCTGCAGGGATGGCAGAAAGATGGGTTTTAATCCTTGCCCAAACTGGCCAGACCAGCAGGGTGTGTGTACTGCCGATCGGCCAGAATGGCAAGGAAAGGGGTTTTTCCTGCCACTCGGACAAAGGGGAGGGTGTAGTGTGTCTGTACCCTCAGCCCGAAATGGCAGGCTGCGCAGGTGTGCTTGAGTGGGACGGAGTGGAAGGGTGTTGTGTGCCGACCACATCCGTCACCACCGCCATCTGTGAATACTGCGGTCTCGGATAGTCCTCATTGACTACAGTACCACCACCCTCGCAAGTAATGGGATTTTTTTCCTGACTAGAGAACCCCTATGATCCATCCCCCGTGGATCATGGTATGTCTCTCAGACCAGGAAGGAGAGTTCATATAACATCATGCCAAAATATTTTATGATACTCTCAAAAACTCTTTGTATATATATATATATATATATATATATATATATATATATATATATATATATATATACACACACACAAACACACAAATAACTCTTGGAACTATTTTTTTAGCCATTAGATTTTGAAAAAAATAATCAATTAAATTTTGAAATTGATTAAAATATGTGTATCAATCTGTGTATTCTGTCAGTTCTTTCTGTCGGCAGAGCGCTCATTCATCAGTCTATAATTGGTTCAACATGTTCTGAGATGTGAAAAGTCACAACCGTTTATTGTGGACTTAGCAAGGCTAATATGAAACAATTCATTTCCATAACCCCGGACAGAACATTTCTTAAATTTATGTTTTTATTTCCCTTTTAGCAAAACTATAATTCTATATCTAACTATATATATATATATATATATATATATATATATATATATATATGTGTGTGTGTGTGTGTGTGTGTGTGTGTGTTATTGGAATGATAAAGTAAATATTTCGGCTACCCGATCTATTATGTGGCGAACGGCACTCGAACATTTCCGATACAGGACAATTTTTAGTAGAGCAATAAAACACTCATAATATATTCAAACGAATAGTCTCTGTAGTGGCTAATAGAGGGAGGGGTGGGTAGGGTGAAAAGAAATATAAAACAATTTAGTAAAGTCTTTAAAAGTATTTTTAATTTTAAAAGCCCCCTTCCTCCCGGCACCTTTGCCCGGGGAAAATAACACCCACGGAACAAAACATTGACCAATCATAAAAATCAAGCATCTTTCAGGTTTTAAAAATAAGACTTTTTTTTTACAGTCAACTGCCGGCTGTTGTTTACAACAAGGGATGGAGTGATCAATTGCATTACATCGTTGTTGTTGTTGTTGTTGTTGTTATCCTATTTTCCTTCTTTATCTTTTTTTTTTACCCCCACCGATGGGATCAATCCTTACTGAGCTCAGAGGTCATTCCCTTGCCATGGGGGATATTTACAAACGAGTGGGAAAAAAAACTGGCCACAATGCAATTGGACAAACAACAGACAAGGGTACGAGTATTGAAATCATGTTTACACTGTCAGCAGCAGACGATATCAGTGTCAGTGGGCTGGTGACAAATGGCGATAATCATATGAGCATGGGTTGGGGGACGGGGGCGGGGCAGGTAATCTAATCTAACTTGTCTTTGACCAGATTGAGATTACTTTCACAACTTCCTGTGTTTTATCAACCAAACATTTATTTTGGTGAAATGGACAACAGCTAAAAGAGAAAAAAACAACAAAGAAAAACAATGGCACTTGTGGTTTCTGTTTCTAGATGTACAATCAGAGCACTTGTGGTTTCTGTTTCTAGATGTACAATCAGAGCACTTGTGGTTTCTGTTTCTAGATGTACAATCAGAGCACTTGTGGTTTCTGTTTCTAGATGTACAATCAGAGCAGAGACAGGAGAGATATTTAAGGATCGTAGATAAAAATACACGTCGGTCTAACATGGCATCATATTTAAAAAAAAAAAAAACTTGAGCATGCACTCATAGCCCAGTTTCGCACTGGACTCTGTCATATCAGTGCTTACAATGTCGGCTCTCTGTGCAGTCACTGTTGGGATGTTGACGGAAACGTGGAGGATGAGCAATTACGAGAGTCCCCAGCGAAGGAGATGGCGAATCACATGGTGGACTAATCTGGCAGCTTTCTCGCTGTAGTATGGCACCGCCATCATCAAGTTATCATTATACATACAGTAATACCTAATACCAACACCAATACCGACACCAAATAGCACCACCAATACCAGCACCAATACTCAATACCATCAATAATAACAGCATCAACCCACATAAAGTAAAGTAAAGTAAAGATGAAGTGTAGAATTCATCTGTTTCTATAACCTCCGGCATATGAAGGGATTGTGTGTTTGGCACAACGCCCAGTCGCCTTTACTTCCCCAACTAAAGTCAGGTGCCCATTTATAGCTGGGTGGACTTGTGGGAATACTTTGAAACACATTTCACCTGGAAAAATTCCCATGGTTCTCACCGAGGATCGAACCCTGCACTCTCTGGTTGACAGTCGAGTATCTACACCACTCGGCCATCCGTCCCACATCAACCCATATACATACCTTTAAAAAACAATGTGGGTAAGAGATTGAAAAAAAAATAGATGGTGACAGATGTGATGGAGATGGAAGTGAGAACGATTGAAAGAGGGGGGGGGAGTGGTAAAAGGTTTAGGAGAAAAAATGGTGATAAATAGATAAATATCTGACTACAAAGAAAGTGGACATGAGTTTCATCAGTACTTGTTGACAACAGTGACCATTTATTTTTTTTATCTCTCCTGTTTTGTGTCTGTTTAAAAGTTCGCTCAGTCCTCTCTGTCAATTTTCTCTCTTCATTTGCCCTTACTGACTCCTCCCCCCCCCATCCCTACCCCTCCGCTTTCTCTGTTCTATTTCTGTCTCACACTTTCTTTCTCTCAATATCTCTATCTCACTCTCTTTCCCTCTTCCTCTTACTCACTCTCTTCTCACTCTCTTTCTCCCTCTCTTTCTTTCTTACTCTCTCTCACTTTCTTTCGTGCGCTCTCTCTCTCACACTCTCCCTCCCACTCTCTCTCTCTCATTTTCTCTCTCTCTCTTTCTCTCTCTCTCTCTCTCTCTCTCTATATATATATATATATATATATATATATATATCATCCTTTCTTTCTCTCTATCACTCTCAATTACTCATATAGTACACACTCTAATCGACAACAAGGGACAATTTTATTTTGCCGTCTTCGGGTCAAGTTGCCCCAGAATGGCAACTAATGTCCAGACCAGGCACCTGAAACTATCTGTACCAGACAACAAAACAAAACATCACCCCCGTTTCCCCCCCCCCCCCCAAACCCTTCTTCATCCCCTCCCCCCACCCCATTCTTTATAAACTCTAACCAAAGTCCGGAAACTGAGATTCCCCACTCACTGTTCAATAACATGGTCCCTAGAGAGAACTAACGTTGACAAAGCGATCCAGGGGTTTTAGTTGTCTATTTGGAAGATATATGTCGCTGATGGTCTGATAATAGATGCGCTTTTTTGTTGTTGCAACGAGTTGATGTTTACCATATGCCGGTCAAACTTATGACCTTTCAGAACTCTCTTTGCTTAACATCTTTATACAGTAAGTGGATATTATAATTAATCAATATCATAAAGATATCACAGGTTAATTCATATTTCTTAGATAGGAGTATGTGGGGTTTATGTCATCGTAATTTGGCTGGTAAAGTATGATTGTCTAATATGATGCAATACTTTCATGTTACACTATGATTTTAGACTATAATGTTCCACTGTGATGTTACACTATGATGTAAAATTATGATGTTACAGAGATGAACTATGATGCTACAATATCATGTTACACTATGAGGTTACAGAGATTACACTATGATTTTACACTATGATTTTGCACTATTAGGTTACACTATCATGTTATACTGTGATGTAACATTATGTTACAGAGATTACACTATGATGTTACACTACGACGTTACACTATGATGTTTCACTACGACGCTACACTACTGTCATGGTATAGTTGTGTGTACTACGCACACAGGTGTGTGTGTATGTTTGGAGCTTGGCCAACCTGGTAAGCCTGAGGTCACGTGGTCAAGACTCGAGATATTTCCAGAGTATAAATATGGTGTTTATTGTAAATAGGATTGTTTGAGAAGGGGATAGAGAGAGACGTAGAATGTTCGAGTGTGATGCAAGCAAATTATATAAAGAGGATGTTTGGAAGATACGGGAGTCAAGTCAGTTCAGCAGTTCAGTTCAGTTGAGTACAGAGAGAGAGAGAGAGAGAGAGAGAGAGAGAGTATTCGAGTTCAGTTCGGAGTTCAGTTAGAGGATCATCAGTTAATTAGTGTATCAGCATATTCAGTGTATCAGTGTCACGGGTTGTGACTAATATGTCGAAACTATCCCCTTACTCCAACCCTTAACTTAATAATATTACTAACGTTAAGGTGTATATTATACCAGGTATAGTAATATACGTTCCCGTGCTCCAGTTCCCCCCCCCTTTTAACCCACCCCCGTTAATTGCGTCATCAGCCAGGTGTACGAGGCAGGGAGGTAACAGAAACACGTTACATTCCAGGGGAAATATTCTCTGACCACTGGACTATTCTCCGGTCGGCTTCTTCAAGGGGACAGCGACCCGCTCGATGTCCAGTTACTAAGGTCTTTGTCTATACGACGTATTTCTCCCCCCCCCCTCCTCATCTAGGCTCCACCCCCTAATTTGAAAGTTTGAAAGAAACCTATATTATATTTGATTGGCTAAGGGTCACGTGGGAGAAAGGGATATGAAGAATGAAATATAGATTCGCGGGCATTCGACCGTGGGCTCTCGAGTGAGAGGGTCGATTAGTGAATAGAGATTCGACGGAGGGTCTTAGTAGGGACCGGGGTCGATTTTTGTGTCTCTGAGTGAGAGGGAGAGAGACAGAGAGAGAGAGAGAGAGAGAGAGAGACAGAGAGAGAGAGAGAATTAACAGTGATAACGCATTTGTTCCCATCATTCATTTTAAATTGGATTATTTGCTGCAGTTTGAATTATCTTTGCTTTTGACAAGTCACCAGATCCCTATTACGGACTGGTGCCTTTGTATAATAAACAAATCTTAGTGTTGTACACACGCTTGTGGAATTGATTATTCGTCACTTGTTATACAGCTAATTGTTGGTGAGGCTGTGTGTGGCAGAAACACAAATATAAATACGAGTCGTCATTGAGTCAGCCCTCATACTCTTAGCAACAAGCCAAGGATACCCTCAAAGGGGTCCTCAACATCTGGGGGCCCGTCTGGGATCCTCAACAATCAGAGTATATGAGTTTAGTTAATCAGTTGAGTTTATTGGAAAGTTAATAAGTATTTATTCATTGAGTTGAGGAGATCATCAGTCATTGTGATAATTCAGTTTATATTTGATTTATTCTACTGTGTATATTTTATCGTATTGTTAATAAACTATATGAACCATGGAATATGAATTGAGTTTCTCATTATAAATCAGTTTATATAAATACATCCTTTACAACTACGACGTTACACTATGATGTTACACTATGATGTTACACTATGATGTTACACTATGATGTTACACTATGATGTTACACTATGATGTTACACTATGATGTTACACTATGGGATTATAGTAAAAAATCCTCAAGTCTTCAGGAGTCATACCGGACTCACCCAAGTCTTCAGGAGTCATACCGGACTCACCCAAGTCTTCAGGAGTCATACCGGACTCACCCAAGTCATCAGGAGTCATACCGGACTCACCCAAGTCATCAGGAGTCATACCGGACTTACCCAAGTCTTCAGGAGTCATACCGGACTCACCCAAGTCATCAGGAGTCACACCGGACTCACCCAAGTCTTCAGGAGTCATACCGGACTCACCCAAGTCTTCAGGAGTCATTCATAGGACTCGACCGGTTTGAAACGGGAGCAGTAAGTGCCACGCTTACTCACATCGTCCGAGGAAAGTACAGATGAAGTCAACAAGACAGTAAAAGAAAAAGCCGCACTGTTATCGGCGAATAAATAACATTTAGACATTTAGACTTTATGCATGTGTGTAAGATTGTGTACGGTGGAAGATATTTCATATTCTGTTGAAAGGAGGGAGGAAGCGTCAAGGTAAGCCATTTTAATACACTTCTTGATTGTGATCAGTTGTGAGTGCTCTGACCGGTGTGTTAAGCTGCACGGCGAGCTTTGTCTGGGTTAACCGTTACTCATCTTAGGCTCGTATTAACGTCACCAACCATGAAACTATGGAGGAGTACGTACAGTACTTCATAGGCTTGGGGTGCGACGTTAATACGGCCATAAACCACGCTAAATGCGAAAGGGATAGAGAGGTGGAAGAGGCTAGACTAGAATGGGAAGCAGAAGCTGAGCGTGCAAAACATGATAAAGAGGTCGGGTGCCTAAGTTGTTGTCAGGGGGCCACGTTAGTACCATTCTTGGATAATGGGAGGGCCCATGGCATTTTAATGTTGTAGGGGCGCAGGGCATCTCGCTGCCATATGCAGGCGGCAGGAGATGGGCCCTGGGGGCGCCAATTTGTTTGTTCATGCTAGGTTGCAGAGAACCGGTGAACATAAATGTATTTGGATTCTGTGTAAAGGTATTTTGAAACTGTAGTCATCTTGAATTTGGTTGAGTATTTTAATTTTGACTTTGTGTAGTCATTTTTTTTTAGGGTACACTCATTCTGACTTTGTGTACATTCTCTTTGATTATATGTACATTCATGTGTTTATTATGGTGTGTGAGGGCCGAGTCATTGTCGCCTATTAGCAGGCGGGACTTCGGGTGCCTCATTTGTTTTTAGTGGGCTACGTTAGAACCATTCGTAGATAATGGGAGGGCCCAGGGAAATCTAAAAGCGATTTAAAGGATGCGGTAAGGTACCGATCAAGTCGTTTGGGGCGCAGGGTATCTCGCTGCCATGTACATGCGGCAGGAGACGGGCCCTTGGGGCGCCAATTAGCTGTTCATGCTAGATTCCAGAGAATCGGTGAAAGCTAATGTATTTTAGATTGGAATTAGATGTTCATGCTAGATTCCAGAGAATCGGTGAACACTAATATACTTTAGATTTTAATTAGCTGTTCATGCTAGACTCCAGATAGTCGGTGAACGCTAATATTTTTTTTTTAGATTTTGATTGGATGTTTATGCTTTTCATTCATTATATATTTTAATTGTTGGTTTGGTTGTGTGTAATCATTTTGATTTTGAGTGCTTTTATTTTGACTTAGTGTACTTTTACTTTGATTTAGTGTGCTCTCATTTCGATTTTGAGCACTTCTTCTGATTGTGTGTACCTCCCCCTTTTTTCGTTTGTTGTCAGAGCGCCACATTAGAACCATTCATAGATTGGGTGGGCCCATGACTATATGTTGTTGATGCCATGCCACCTACCTCATGGTACATGTCCCTTAGATAGTTAAGGTCGAACTGCTCTTTGGTAACACGAGGGTTGGGCGTGGGACTAGAGGAGCCCAGGGGGCCCTCGAAACCGCGCAGTAGAACGCCTCGTCTGGTGCGGCCAGCGTAGAGTTATTCAAATGATTGAGTGGACCACGTTTGATGTGTAGGGAAGTAAGGTTGTATGGAGGCTCGGCATACTCATTCCTTGTGAACGCTAAGAGGTTGGGCGCTACGGGCAGGCGGGCCTCATTGATTAGGCGGACCCGGGCTAGTTGCTTATAGTCTTCTTGACGGGTCCTTTAAGTGAATGAGTGGCTGGCTCAACTATTCCATCAAACTGGAGGGTCTTTATATAGGTGAGACCCAAGGGGGGTCTGTTATACAACCAAGGAAGAAATGTCTGTGCATGCTGTCGTCATGAGTGATTGTTTGTTTAGGCGGCCCTGTAGGGGCGCGCCCTTTTAATTTTCGTTGCAAAGCCGAGAGTGTAAACCATGAACTACGCGTAAACCACGGAGATTTTCCCAAGGGGGAGGAGTCGGGCCCTAATAAAGCAAGGCTATGTATCCCCCCATGTAATCGGGACATGTTAGGCGGGGGGGGCAGATCTGATTAGTCGGTGCCCAGCATAACTAGCCGGCAGCTGCATGTCGGTTTGAGCTCACTCACAAAGGGCCACTCTTGGAGAGGTTATTAGATGGCTTGCCTAGAGTGAGTGAATGTCGTACGATTGCAGTTATGTCATTTCTTATATTTATTATGCATGGTTTCCTCTCTATTTCAGGTTTTATGTTGTAACGCTGTTGTATCTATCAATGTAAAGTCGTCCCTTCAAAGGGAGATTATCTTACTTACCCTATTTCGTATTCAGTAACCGCCTATGTAGGCTTACTGATACAATTAATTTTGTTTAAGTGCCACCTTTCGGAAGAAAGAGTGTACACTATTTTCTGTTTTTATTTATCTCTGGACCAACTTGTTTTGGCCAGACCATATGTCCGGCTGGCACCCTCATGCTATACGCCGCTGTAATTGTTCTATTTTATTTTTGGGTTATTTAAGTATATATGTTTTTACCCACTGGCCCTATCCATTATGTTGTGGTCAGGGTTACTAAGATAAGTTTTCTTTTTGTGTTATTCCAATGTGACCCTCCATTTGTCTGGGGTATTTTTATACAAAGAGATTTAGAGATAGTTACAGGCACATATGCTTATGTATGACCCCGGGTTAATTCGCCCTTTGTTCTAGTCCTAACATATGGAAAGGACTCGAATTTTTTTTTGTTTTATTATAATTGGTTTATGTTATGTAATGGCCTCACCTACTACGGTGTCGTCACCCCTATAGTTTCGTTTGGGTTGTGGGGTGATGTCACGGGTTGTGACTAATATGTCGAAACTATCCCCTTACTCCAACCCTTAACTTAATAATATTACTAACGTTAAGGTGTATATTATACCAGGTATAGTAATATACGTTCCCGTGCTCCAGTTCCCCCCCCCTTTTAACCCACCCCCCGTTAATTGCGTCATCAGCCAGGTGTACGAGGCAGGGAGGTAACAGAAACACGTTACATTCCAGGGGAAATATTCTCTGACCACCGGACTATTCTCCGGTCGGCTTCTTCAAAGGGACAGCGACCCGCTCGATGTCCAGTTACTAAGGTCTTTGTCTATACGACGTATTTCTCCCCCCCCCTCCTCATCTAGGCTCCACCCCCTAATTTGAAAGTTTGAAAGAAACCTATATTATATTTGATTGGCTAAGGGTCACGTGGGAGAAAGGGATATGAAGAATGAAATATAGATTCGCGGGCATTCGACCGTGGGCTCTCGAGTGAGAGGGTCGATTAGTGAATAGAGATTCGACGGAGGGTCTTAGTAGGGACCGGGGTCGATTTTTGTGTCTCTGAGTGAGAGGGAGAGAGACAGAGAGAGAGAGAGAGAGAGAGAGAGAGACAGAGAGAGAGAGAGAATTAACAGTGATAACGCATTTGTTCCCATCATTCATTTTAAATTGGATTATTTGCTGCAGTTTGAATTATCTTTGCTTTTGACAAGTCACCAGATCCCTATTACGGACTGGTGCCTTTGTATAATAAACAAATCTTAGTGTTGTACACACGCTTGTGGAATTGATTATTCGTCACTTGTTATACAGCTAATTGTTGGTGAGGCTGTGTGTGGCAGAAACACAAATATAAATACGAGTCGTCATTGAGTCAGCCCTCATACTCTTAGCAACAAGCCAAGGATACCCTCAAAGGGGTCCTCAACATCTGGGGGCCCGTCTGGGATCCTCAACAATCAGAGTATATGAGTTTAGTTAATCAGTTGAGTTTATTGGAAAGTTAATAAGTATTTATTCATTGAGTTGAGGAGATCATCAGTCATTGTGATAATTCAGCTTATATTGGATTTATTCTACTGTGTATATTTTATCGTATTGTTAATAAACTATATGAACCATGGAATATGAATTGAGTTTCTCATTATAAATCAGTTTATATAAATACATCCTTTACAACTACGACGTTACACTATGATGTTACATTATGATGTTACACTATGATGTTACACTATGATGTTACACTATGATGTTACACTATGATGTTACACTATGATGTTACACTATGATGTTACACTATGGGATTATAGTAAAAAATCCTCATAAACAACGTGTTACAAACTGTAGTTAAGACATCTTCCCGCGTAAACATCAACCCCTACCCCCTTTTCTTCCCGCGTTGTATCAACCCCCAATTGTTTATCTCATAATCCCCCACCACTATTTCTCCCAATAGAATGTACGGACGTTGGGCTGACATGCACAGTCTTGTTAGTCAAACCAATAGGCCGTGACGGTGGACGCGTCTCAGCCGCACATCCATTTCCCCCCCCCCCTCATGAGATGAATTCCTCGGACCAGGCTAAATGATAACAGAACGTTGCGCCTTATCATATGGCACCGTTGGTCGGGACACCTGGACCTAAAACCAATGACTCGTGACGGTGGACACGTCTCCGCCGCACATCCATCTTCCCATCCCCTCATGAGATTAATTCCTCGGACCAGGCTAAATGATAACAGAACGTTGCGCCTTATCATATGGCACGACGTTGATGTTATGCTTTCAGAGTATGTTCCAATGATATAAAAGGAGATGAGTTTTAGTAATCGGAGAGCAGTACACCCCCTTGCGGGGACGAGGAGCAGTACACCCCCATGCGGGGACGAGGAGCAATACACCCCCTTGCGGGGACGAGAGCAGTACAGCCCCTTGCGGGGACTGGACTGGGCGCATTCCCCCACTCCGAGGGGTCCACGTCATACGAGTCTGTTTTAGACTCCCGACTCTAAACTTCCTTTAGAGTTAGTTGTATACTTATGATTTGCATATTGTAACTTAGCGGCCCAGCTAAGAGTTCTTTTTAGAACTATATGTTTATATGTACCTGCTTTGAATAAAGTCTAAGTGTTGTTAATCGCACCCGACTTGAGTCGTTCTGTATTTATTCGTCACGTGGCTGTACGCAAATATAAATTATTGACCTCACGTATTCAGTTCAGAACTAGATTACCTACAGACAACGACCATCACAGCAGCCCTACAAAGGCGAGATTGTGACACAACGCACATTGATGCGGTGACGTAGAATGGTATGCCTATTTATGCTGCCAGTGCAAGTCTAAAAGTTTGTTAGTACGAAAAGTTAAAAAAAGAGGAATATCTTTGTATAAAACTAATGAAAGAATTATTTTCATTTTATTTAGTAGATCTTTTTCTTTTTTTACATGAGTTGTTTGTTTTTTTATTTAGGTGGGTAGCGGAAATAAAATAGTTGTGAAAGTGACCCCGCGAAGATTAAAAGCTTAAGAACCCCTGTTCTATTACTTTATTATAGGGTCAATCTTTGACGGCCCTCTTTCATGGCCGGAATTCACATCTCGATGAGGTGGACGAAACAACCAAACAAAGCAAACACAGAGAGAGCCACAGGTCATGTTTATACTGGTGTGAAACTGAATTAATAAGTCAATAAAATAAAAAAGATGGGATGAGAGAAATGACCCGGTTCAACAAAGTGTGATAAAGTGTTTCAATTTTTGCATCACTTCTATCAACAGTATTTTTCAACCTTTGAATCGCCCTCTCCTATATGTTGCTATCGACCATATGTTAATGTTGTTGCTTTTTTTTTTCTAGCAAGATGTCAGACTTGTTTGATGGGGGGAGGGGGGGCAGGGAATGGGAAGGTGGGGAGATGGGCAACTCTATTTACTATGTTACTAATTACTCAATCACTGTTGTAATACTGCAAACATACCATCCTTAGTCAGTTTCATCGGTACGGACAAATAATCTCGTCTGGTGCAACTGGATTCTTCCACGGTGTCAAAATATTGACTCAATTTACTTTCTTCTGGACATGATATAACCCTCGAACAGTTTAAAAAAAAAAATGAAATCAGCATAATCGATGAATTAGTCTGTGCGTGCATTAAGACGGTGAAGGTTAATTGATACACTGATACTCGACTAATTATTAATTTTAAAGATTCCCCCCCCCCACCCCCTCTATTTTACCATTTTCTTAGGTCAATAAAATGTTTGGGCAGCTGTATTATAAGTTCTAGTCAAAGGCAAATTTAAAATCTATTTATATATTTCGCCTATACATCTTGTAGAGCAACAAGGTTACCTACCTTTAAGCATCTTACCGGCAACACATGTGAACGCATTTCTGTTAACGGGAGGCAACGCAAGTCATCACGGAGGAAAAAAACAAAAAATAAACTCGGCGTTTACATTAAATTAATACAACATATAAATGAGTTTGAAAATGCAAAGTTTCACGTTAAAAAAAAAGTGGACTTGAAAAGAGTTTAATGAGCTAGATATAAAGGGACATAATGCACGGATTGAAACTTAAAAGAGCGAGGTATAAAGGGACATAATGCACGGATTGAACCTTTTTCTACGTGTATGTGTGTATCGTTTCATCTTAAATGATTTCTCTTATCTAGTGCGCTTCAACTTTGAGTAGATTTAAGAAGAAAAAAAAGATCAACAGCTGACCCATTAACTGATATGGACTAATTAATGATCCAAACGATTATATTTTATCCCAGCTGGTAAAATTTCATCAACTGATAAAAAACAACAGAAATTAGACACAACTGAATACACTGTACTTACATGGAAAAAACACAAATGTTTACCATTAAGTATATGCAGTTTGAATTATTGATTTTATAGATTTGTTAAAATTCGTATGGATCTCTAATTTATCTTTCGTATAGATATTTTACAATATGACTTTTTTTTTAAAGTTGCGTTAACTTTACCAGGAAACAATTCTCAATAAAAAAAAAGGTTCAAAGATTAATTTGAAATAAATACAAATACTCTAAATAAACAAAAACTGAAATTCAGACAAAGTTTTATTAAGTGCTAATAAATTCCCGAGTATAACTTCAACGAATCCTGTTTAAAAATAAATAGCCTTTGCATTAAAAAAAATTAACTCATAGAAAAACAAAAAAAACAACTTAAATAGACTAAATACACGATTTCAAAATATTACTAGCCAAAATAAAACAAAACAAACACCAAAACTATGTTTTATTCATAGACATTTTTCTGAATTGTCTTTCTCTTTTTAAATTTTGCAATATTCCTTTCTCGCCCGAGGAAACAAATTAACAGATTTTCTATTTCTTTGACAATTAGAGAAATTCATTTTTTTAACTATCAAGAAACATAGCGTGCGCTTATGTGTGGGCTTGTTTGATTGGTGCAAACAGAAAGTGAATGCAATTAAAAGCTTATAAAATTTTAAAAAAAACTTGTAAAACTAATCACAATACACTACAGTTTAAATAAAATAGTAGTAAAAATATAAAGGTCTTTGTCACTGAAATGGAACTTCAGTTTATGAATACATCCTATGATGATTACTAACCATTCTGTCTATGAAAAATAATTTTCAACAATTTGTGTTACAGGCAACCACTTAATATATTTTAGGCAACCACTACATATATTTAAGGCAACTACTTAATATATTTCACGCAACCTCTAAGTATATTTCAGGCAACCACTTAATATATTTCAGGCAACCACTACATATATTTCACGCAACCTCTAAGTATATTTCAGGCAACCACTACATATATTTCAGGCACCACTTTATATATTTTAGGCAACCACTATATATATTTCAGGCAACCACTTAATATATTTCAGGCAACCTCTAAATATATTTCACGCAACCTCTAAATATATTTCAGGCAACCACTAAATATATTTCACGCAACCTCTAAATATATTTCAAGCAACCACTACATATATTTCAGGCAACCACTACATATATTTCACGCAACCTCTGTGTATATTTCAGGCAACCACTACATATATTTCAGGCACCACTTTATATATTTCAGGCAACCACTAAACATATTTCCGGCCAGCACTTAATATACTTCAGTCTATGACTTAAGTTTCGAACCACTAACTAGAGCCACGGGTGGAAACATACAGTTCGTTCCTTTTATTTCGTTAAAGTCCCTGAAATGAATGAAACTTTTCTTTCTTTCATCCTATTATGGGATGGTTTTTGTAGTGTCCTCTTTCATCCAAATGAAAGCCGATAGTGCATTGGTGATGGAGGCACCACGGGAGACATTGAAGGGACAACACCATGACCTGAACGATTCCCTTGGATCGCACATGGCCATCTGTCCTCTGGGTACGCTCCCTTAGCAGCTCACGAATATACAACCATTTAGTGCCATTACTACATAACTCTCTTTTTATTATTGACCTCACGTAATACTTTTTTTGTACCATCCCTAATCATTGGGTGCCTCAATCCTCTAACCCCACCCTCCCACTAGAAGGCGTCACGTGATTAGTGAGAGATCCGTTTCATGGATTCAGTTCAATTGCTGTTCCGCTACAGAACCGAGTCTTGGAATGAATCAAGCTCATAAACTAAAATAATATTGTATTTATGTCTTTTGAATGAAGCCTTGCAATAAAATACAACATTATTTTTAATACACATGTACCACTGGGCAAGTGTGGTCAATAGACGACACCATGTAAATAACGAGAGTACAGAAAAGTTAAGAACATTTGCATTATAAACGAGGCAACACTACCCAATAAACAATACCCTCACGGACAGATAGAGGTCACCTAGGGGCATAAATAGGGGAACTCTAGGGGCAGCCACCAGGTGACCCCTATTTATTTGCACCCTGGAATTGTTAGGGGGCACCTAGGGGATGCCGATCGGCAGTCGCCTAGGTGACCTCTAATGGTCATATTGTGACCTAGAGAACTTTTTTGGCCCTTCCCTGGATAATATTGCTCACCCCTTATAATATATCAACTCATTCAGAAAGTACAAACATTAAAAATGTGCCACTTTTGTTGACATGTGGCATTAAGTTATATTTTTTTTTTTTACAATTTACAAACAAACATCACACACAAAGAAGGAAAAAACAATCTTTTTGAGATATACTGTTAATTTTATTCTTATAATAAACCTCAGTCAAAATTACATATTACAACATCAAATTTAATGAAATCTAACAATAAATAAAATAGTTATGACATTTTATATAAAACACACATTTTATGAGCCAAAATTATCAGATAACCAAAACAAACAAAAAAAAATTCAAAATGAATAAAATGCCACATATTTTATACATTAGTGAGACCAAAAATGCAAAATGTTTTATCATCTGCTAGATTACTTTAGACAACTTTTTTATAATGATTTTGTGGTAGGCTATGTAAAATGTAGAAAAAATTTTATTCACAATTAAAAAAAGAAAGAAAGGTAGAAATAATTTTTTTTATAACAATGCCTGTAATTCTTATGATCATATTAAATCTACACTAAAAATACACAATATACTAAGGATTCATAAATATTTATATACAGATATGTTTAAAAAATCAGTGAAACATGAATGAACATTTCTTTATCGAAAAAAATAAAGATTTTTTTCCTGAAATTAAGTGAAAGACATTTTAACATTGTGCTCATTTCTTCAGCATGTATCAGCTAAAACCCAAATATTCATCCCCCATTTAGTTGGCTTTAATGTATTCTCTAAAACTATATTTACCAATGTATATTCTTTCATCTATATTAAGATTTTCACAAGCCTGGCAGCATTTCATTCACTTTTTTCTTACGAAAAAATAATGCATATTTTACCTTGGCTGGAAATTTTGTATTTTTAAAATCCATGAATTAGTTTGAATCTGAGCTTAGATATGAATGATCACGTCCAAAGTCCATAGAAAAGCACATCGGTGGAGAAATATGAATGTGTGGAGAAATATGAACGTTAAATTGGTATTTGTGAAATACTCATGCACAAAACAATAAATATGTAAAGCTCATTGGGTGTCACTTAGTCCAGTACTCCGACAGGGAACTTTTCAGGTCTTTCTCGTGTTGTGCATTGCTGTTTGTATATTTCCCTATTCGTACCATAACTCCAGAAGAACACAACTTGATAAAAGCTCCTGCAGAAATGTAAAAACAATGTAAATTTTGAGTGGGATTTTTTTTCATATATGTAAAAGTACAATATAGTTTGTATTACATAATTTCTCCATACATGTAATAGTCAAAATTATTATGATATAAAACTTAACAAATTAGTAAAAGTTACCTTTCTTCCATAATATAGAATACATAATCACCAATGAATTTATTAGTAATTTATTACTATTTATTAGTAGGCTATTTAATTTATAAATGAATGTTACCTGGCATAAGAAATTCAAGATAACATTGTCTTGTTTCTTGTCAATCATCATCGAGAAGATTAAGATCTGGTGCCCTAGCTGGAAGTGTCAAATCGCTTTGAGAGGTCTATCAGCAGTAATGCCATAGTCATATGTTTGTTCCCAAATCAACCGATATATTTTCTCCAGATGTGGCAGATGATGGAGCGTCTCCTTTACCTCATTAATTTGATTATGTAGTACCCTCATTTCTGATTTCATTTCCAGCATGAGGGAAAGCAGAATTTCAATTTTTTTATCACCTGCTATGAATGAAAAAGGAAAAAAAAAATCCATTTACAGCAATTTTAATACATTTTTTTGTCAGTTTGTCACGAATGAATGTCAGAATCAGTCAGCCTGGTAATTCTAACTACATCTGGCATTGACATGAATTTAAAGGCAGAAATGTAATAAAAACAGCCTTACCAACAACTTCTAAACTGGTTGCGATTGCATTTCCTGCAACATCAGATCTTGGAGCTGGCTTTGCATTTCCAGGTCATCTGATTATTCCAGATGAAGCTAGTGTGGTGTCCAATCTGTCATCCTGACGGTTAGTATATGGTGCCCAATATGATTCATCGCCATCTAACCAATTTCCTGCTACAACTGCAACACTTTCAGGTCTTTCTCCACCATCACCAATGAATACAACCACTGCAAACAGTCCTGGCATTCTAAAGAAACAACAGATTCATTAAATTTATGTTCATTGAAAATTAATTGAAAATTGTTAATTGAAAATCGCAAATACCAAATACAACATATTTGAGAAACACAGGAGGAATGGAATGTAGACACTATGGCAGGCTTTAGTAATACAATATCAGGTTCCATTAATCCATTATTATTAATATAAATGTAATATGCAGAAATTTCACCTTGTTATAAGGAAGTATGTATGATAGAAAAACCAATCTTCGAACTCTTGTACTGAATTACAAAATATTTCCTCTGCATGTCACCCCTTCTGCAGTAGTTCAGAGTTCGACCCAGAGAGACCACATTTTACTATTCCAATCTTCTCTGATGACAATGGATACGTATAAAAACACTAACCCTAATCTAATACTAACCCCTAACATTAACTCCAACTAAAACTAAACCTAACTCCTAATACTAACCCTAACCTCTAACAATAATCATATCCTTAACCCTAAGATGATTTACATTGTGGGTCCTGTGGTAAAAGTAAATGGTTCTGCCTACCTACAATTACAAAGTTTGTGTATAATTATTTATGTTGGACTTTTAGTGAAATTTTAAATAAAATAAAACGCAAATTAAATAAAAATAATTATTTAGGGTTAACGACAAGATAAAGTTAATATGCCTACACCAATTACACAATAGAAAATTTCATTGGTAGGCAAAACTATATTTACTATCACCCTTTTTTTAAATCTTAATTTTGGATAAAAACAGTTACAATGACAGATAGCATGGCATTATATACATAGTAAAATGGATACAATAATCATATTATGTTAAGTAATATACATAATTAAATATAAGTAATTTTAATATTAATATAATCTTAATTAGAAATTCTTAGAAGTATTTGGGTAAAAATCCATATATCATATATATACATTTATATTATACTATAATATAGTACAGTACATAGATTGATACCACTTTATACATATTTCCATTACAGGAGCATTTTGTAACAACTTGAAATTAGAATGTTTTTAAAGTAATATTTAATTAAAATCAACCGACCTTTCAACGAAATGCAACGCAAATCAAATGAATTTGAAATGAACCTTTTCAACGAAATAATATCAGCGCCATCGAACTGTAATGATGGCCGCTTCCCGATTCTGTTAGAGGCTTAGAGCGCATGCGCCATCCAATATGGGTCACTCAGGGGCTTGCCCCTTCGATCCAGCCGAGAGGTCCTATAGGAAACTGCCTACCGATGTCCGATAGGTGCTTGACAACGGGAGTCCTCTCGGTGCATGTTTATTGGGTAAACATATAATTTAAAGAATGAAAAGGATTTAAACTAAGGACACTTTTCAAATCGATCTATTGATATTGTTTATGCCAAGATTAAAAAATATAAAAAAAAAATAGTATCTCTTAACTGAGCTCATTTCAACTCTGCCTTTATAATGATGTCATCAAAACCTGTGTTCTTCAGGATCTATAACTCGTGGTCATTAATAGCTCATCATTTGATTGTCGATATTCTACCGTCTGCTTTGGTTGTTTGTTTTTTTTTAATAAAAGTGCATACAATATTCTTTAGGTATTTTGATTGGTGATGCCGTCAATCAAATTAATTCCATTGAGATGAGACTCATCATGCTGTTTTTTTTTAATCATTAATTTTTTTCTTCATTATTTTTGGTGTTAGTTTTTATCAAAAAAAAAACAAAAAAACAACAGATTCCAGCAATCTGTCGGAGACAGAGCTTACTGACGACCAATGTTGCCAAATGCTTTTAATGTAAATCGCCTAAACACAATATAAAACTTCAAAACCCCACCAGCTTAGTTAAAATGTAAATACATGTCAAAATTTACTAAAAATTAAAAAATTGCATGCTTTTTTTTTTTTTAGTTTTTAATAAAACGTTGGGCTAGCACAAACCCGCCATCCGCCAGTGAGCTAAAACTCTCGCCGATGCCCGAAAAACACCGCCAAAACTGGTGGAAACCTGCCATTGTGGCTATAATGCTGATGAATTCGAAACTTTAAACTACTTACACCAAGGCCCTTTTAAAGCTTAGGCCCACCCTAGTAATGCTAGACTCTGAAGGGCGGCAAAATATTCTATTTTAAAAATAGATTTTTTTTGAAAAAATAAATTCTAAAAAATAAATTCTAAATTCATGCAATCCTTTAAACCTTTATACATTTCCGATGCCATCTTTTCATATAAAAAATATTCATCGACTCAATTGTACATTAAAAGAAATCTAAACGATAGTCTATAGATTAAAAATGCTTTCCGAATGAAAAAAAATATACGAAAAAAAAGGTTTTCGTGTGAAATAAGGTTTTGTCAGTTAGGTCGATTAAACAAACTGGTTTCTATAGTGGGTCGCGAAGCGCGATAGTCTGAGAATCACTGGATTAAAGAATCAAATAAAGAGATCGTGATTGTTTGGCTACAGATTAATCGGTGCTAGAATATTTAATAAAGAAATCTCAAAAAATATATTTCTAATAATGACAACTGTCTTTTAATATGTATTTTAAATTGTTTTGTTTTTTTAATGTACATATCATAGAATGACATAAATACTCTGTGGTTATAATTAGTTAGCCATCATACTGAGGAATAAAATAGAAATAGTGATGCCGAAACGATCTCTAAAACTAGTAT
Organism: Bulinus truncatus; assembly: GCA_021962125.1. Classification (NCBI taxonomy): domain Eukaryota; kingdom Metazoa; phylum Mollusca; class Gastropoda; family Planorbidae; genus Bulinus; species Bulinus truncatus. The sequence continues at coordinate 4,196,311 of JAGDYQ010000024.1, forward strand.
TCTCAAAAAGACAATTCACAATGTCTTCTTAGAAAATATGCATTTTACTTTAATACCTAATTAGTAATACTATTTAGAGGCCTAATTAGTAATAATATTTACATGCCTAATTAGTAATACTATTTACAGGCCTAATTAGCAATACTACTTACAGGCCTAATTAGTAATACTACTTACAGGCCTAATTTTTAATACTTCTTACAGGCCTAATTAGTAATGCTATTTACAGGCCTAATTAGTAATACTACTAACAGGCCTAATTAGTAATACTATTTTCAGGCCTTATTAGTAATAATATTTACAGGCCTAATTAGTAATACTATTTACAGGCCTAATTAGTAATACTATTTACAGGCCTAATTAGTAATACTACTTACAGGCCTAGTTAGTAATACCATTTACAGGCCTAATTAGTAATACTATTTACAGGCCTAATTAGTAATACTTTTATAAAAAAAATAAGAATTAAGTAAGAGATCAGTTCTTTCTTTAAGGGAGGGTGATGCCGCAAAATTCTGTGAGTACCCGGAGGTAGATAGGATAGGCGCAGTCCTGAATGTGTATGTGTGTGAGTCTCTAAGAATGTGTGTGAATTGTCATGTGTATTTTGTTTGTTTATGCTAATGAATGTGTTAATGTGTATGTGTGTGGCGTGTGTCAGAAGGGGAAAATAAACACATTCTATCCTTTCATTGAATGTATGAAGAAAAGAAGAAATCAAGACGAACTGGGTTTAATGAACTAAATATAAATGGTATTAATACTATTGTAACTCAAAATTAAACAAATAAACATACATTACAGAAGTAGGGGCGGGAGTGGATTGCCAATTACCTTATTATTATTTAATGTGTATTCGTCTTATATTGTTTATATGTTGTTAGAGCATTTTCGAAAAAAAAATGCTCTATTGTCCCCGTTTTGTCTGTCCGTCCGTCTGTCCGTGTACACCCTAGATCTCAACAACCATAAGTCCTAGACCCATGATGTATATATCATTTTGTAGGTCTTGGCCTGTCAAGAAATGACTTTTTTCCATTTCGCGATCTGACCTCTCAGGGCCGTAAAAGGGGCCTTAGTAACGTTTTTACTATATAAGCTATATTAATAAAGGAGCGCTATATCTCAGCAACTATAAGTCCTAGATCCATGATGTATATATCATTTTGTAGGTCGTGGCCTACCATGTGTACATCAAAAGTTCATTTCGCGATAGGACCTCTGAGGGCCGGGCTTCAGGGCTCCTAAGGGGCTTATATATTATATATACACCTTGTACGTTCAATAGCCCGTTCATTTGGTGCGAAATACTGCAGCACGTAGTTTCACCAAGATTTATTAAGAAACTCATCAAATGAAATAGTAAGCTTGTGTTCTGAGTTTAATTGAAAGTATCAGAGCTATGCAACAATTGACGGAGTTTTCGGACGATTAAATGACTACAATTTAGAATGTTTCAATTATGAGTCTTATTTCAGTGACCACAAACCACTTGTAGTTAGATTTAAGAGAAAATAATTTTTTTTCAAATATAAAGAAACGTCTTTATAAATTTTTTTACAGATATATGCATTAAACAATTGAATTTATAAACATTTCCAAAATTTCCAAATATTTACTGAAAGATAGCATACATAACATGAAAATGCGCTAACACGTCCTGTGTCCAGAATGGAACAGGCTTAATTGCTTGTTTTTTTTTTCCTTTCGCTATTTAGTTTAACAGCATGGTGGATTGTTTGTTTTAATTATATGGAGGATTTGCTCATGATAAATAAGTTACGACGATTTCTTGTTTGTTTTGTAAAAAAATGTATTTTTAGAGCATTTTCGAAAAAAAAAATGCTCTATTGTCCCCGTTTTGTCTGTCTGTCTGTCTGTCTGTCCGTCATCACCCTAGATCTCAACAAGCATAAGTCCTAGACCCATGATGTATATATCATTTTGTAGGTCTTGGCCTGCCAAAAAATGACTTTTGTCCATTTCGCGATCTGACCTCTGAGGGCCGAAAAAGGGGGCGTATAAAGTACCGTTTTTTTTACTTTATAAGCTATATTAACAAAGGAGCGCCCTATATCTAAGCAACCATAAGTCCTAGACCCATGATGTATATATGATTTTGTAGGTCTTGGCCTGCCAAGTGTGCATCAAAAGTCCATTTCGCGATCTGACCTCTGAGGGCCGAAAAAGGGGGCGTTTTAAGTACCGTTTTTGCTTATATTTTAAATAACAATAATAAAAGCTAATCAAATGGGCGTAATCATTGTTTATTTTTGTAACAGTTATTCAACATGATTACTTCCCTCTTTATTTATCAAAATTCAGCAAAATCTATGGCTGTCACCCGGACAAAAAAAAATACGGATTTCGTCCGGCGTAACCGAAAATGCTCTAAAATGTCCTTTGTCCGAAACAGAAAAGACTTAAATTGCTTGTTTTTATATACGAGGAGAAATATGCGTTTTCAAAAACAGTAGTTTATATGTGTCTGAGTATCGATCGATCTATCAATCAATCAATCTATCTATCTATCTATCAATCAATCAATCTATCTATCAATATATCTATATATATATCTATACATATATATATATATATATATATATATATATATATATATATATTTGTGTGTGTGTGTGTGTGTTTACATTGTGGTAATTTATGGCAATAGCTGGAAAATAGGGCCGACCTGCCTTTTCTCCACATAGCGGAAGTCTTTGTACACGGCCTAATTAATTTGTATTGACCACGGATACTGCCCCCCCCGCCCCCCCCCCCGCCCTCATCTCTGTGTACAAGTGTCCATACGACGCTAAACAAAAGCAGAATTGATTGCCCCCCATTTCCTTCATCTGGAATTTCAATTACGAACGTCCAGATTAGCTAATCGCTTGGTCTTCTCTCCGGTTAGTCAGTGGCGCACGTGCTTCTTCCTATTCCTACTAAATCAGTGGCTCTCAAACTGTGCCCTGTGCAGCGACAAGGACACCGCCCATTGCAGTGCACTAGAGTTGATTAGAGGTTCCCCGGGCGCCCGTTTCAAAGAAGAAAAAAAAAACGAAAAATAGTTCACATTACTTTATTTTTTAAAATTTAAACATTAATTAATTTGATTTAAAAGAATGGTATAAAGATTCATTTTAATAGAAATCTATTTTTAAAAGTTACGCACTCATAAAAAAAAAGGTTGCAAGCAATAGAATTGCATTACAAAGGGGTCGGGTGGGGTGGGGTGGGGGTGTGTGACAGCAGAGGGTGAGGCTGTTGTTTAGATTTCTCTTTTACTGTTTTGTTGAAAGCTTTAAATAAGAATAGATAAAAGAAACAAAAAAAGTTATGAAAGAAAACGTTTCATGAGCAAACTCTCTGGTATATTCACAGATCCTCTCCCCCCCCCCCCTTTTTCACCTTCCACACACACACACTTACCTTTCAAGCACGAATGTCCATTGTTGGAGAAAACTTTTTAGCCATTGAGATATCAACTTTTTTTTGGCAATTATCGCCACAACGGGAAGGGAGGGGGCCGGGGGGGGGGTTGGAGGGGGGGGTCCTAAGAAGGGCCCTGTTGCTGAATATTTCAAATTCACTGGCGGCATCCGTGATTTTTATTGATGTTAATTATAAATGAGTAGGAAAACTCGTCTGCTAAATATTAATTGATGTTTTTAATGATAATTGATTATGAATATAATAAAAAAACTGTTAATACCTTTACTAGCTCCAGTACTCTCTGACACAGACATACCATTACTAGCTCCAATACTCTCTGACACAGACATACCATTACTAGCTCCAGTACTCTCTGACACAGACATATCATTACTAGGTCCAATACTCTCTGACACAGACATATCATTACTAGCTCCAGTACTCTCTGACACAGACATATCATTACTAGGTCCAATACTCTCTGACACAGACATATCATTACTAGGTCCAATACTCTCTGACACAGACATACCATTACTAGCTCCAGTACTCTCTCACACAGACATATCATTACTAGGTCCAATACTCACTGACACAGACATACCATTACTAGGTCCAATACTCTCTGACACAGACATATCATTACTAGCTCCAATACTCTCTCACACATACATATCATTACTAGCTCCAATACTCTCTCACACAGACATATCATTACTAGGTCCAATACTCTCTGACACAGACATACCATTACTAGCTCCAATACTCTCTCACACAGACATATCATTACTAGCTCCAATACTCACTGACACAGACATACCATTACTAGCTCCAATACTCTCTCACACAGACATATCATTACTAGCTCCTACTACTCTCTCACACAGACATATCATTACTAGGTCCAATACTCTCTGACACAGACATAACACATTAGCTCCAATACTCTCTCACACAGACATATCACTAACCCAATACTCTCTCACACAGACATACCATTACTAGCTCCAGTACTCTCTGGACACAGATATATCTAGCCATTATAGGTCCAATACTGACACACAGACATACCATTACTAGCTCCAGTACTCTCTGACACAGACATATCATTACTAGGTCCAATACTCTTCTGACACAGACATATCATTACTAACTCCAATACTCTCTGACACAGACATACCATTACTAGCTCTAGTACTCTCTGACACAGACATATCATTACTAGCTCCAATACTCTCTGACACAGACATATGGTTACTAGCTCCAAACTCTCTGACACAGACATACTATTACTAGCTCCAATACTCTCTGACACAGACATACCATTACTAGCTCCAGTACTCTCTGACACAGACATATCATTACCAGCTCCAATACTCTCTGACACAGACATACCATTACTAGGTCCAATACTCTGACACAGACATATCATTACTAGGTCCAATACTCTCTGACACAGACATACCATTACTAGCTCCAGTACTCTCTCACACAGACATATCATTACTAGGTCCAATACTCACTGACACAGACATACCATTACTAGGTCCAATACTCTCTGACACAGACATATCATTACTAGCTCCAATACTCTCACACATACATATCATTACTAGCTCCAATACTCTCTCACACAGACATATCATTACTAGGTCCAATACTCTCTGACACAGACATACCATTACTAGCTCCAATACTCTCTCACACAGACATATCATTACTAGCTCCAATACTCACTACTCTCTGACACAGACATATCATTACTAGCTCCAATACTCTCTCACACAGACATATCATTACTAGGTCCAATACTCTCTGACACAGACATACCATTACTAGCTCCAATACTCTCTCACACAGACATATCATTACTAACTCCAATACTCTCTCACACAGACATACCATTACTAGCTCCAGTACTCTCTGACACAGACATATCATTACTAGGTCCAATACTCTCTGACACAGACATACCATTACTAGCTCCAGTACTCTCTGACACAGACATATCATTACTAGGTCCAATACTCTCTGACACAGACATATCATTACTAACTCCAATACTCTCTGACACAGACATATCATTACTAGCTCCAATACTCTCTGACACAGACATACCATTACTAGCTCCAATACTCTCTCACACAGACATATCATTACTAGCTCCAAACTCTCTGACACAGACATACTATTACTAGCTCCAATACTCTCTGACACAGACATACCATTACTAGCTCCAGTACTCTCTGACACAGACATATCATTACCAGCTCCAATACTCTCTGACACAGACATACCATTACTAGGTCCAATACTCTCTGACACAGACATATCATTACTAGCTCCAATACTCTCTCACACAGACATATCATTACTAGCTCCAATACTCTCTCACACAGACATATCATTACTAACTCCAATACTCTCTCACACAGACATATCATTACTAGCTCCAATACTCTCTGACACAGACATATCATTACTAGCTCCAATACTCTCTGACACAGACATACCATTACTAGCTCCAATACTCTCTGACACAGACATATCATTACTAGCTCCAATACTCTCTGACACAGACATACCATTACTAGCTCCAATACTCTCTCACACAGACATATCATTACTAACTCCAATACTCTCTCACACAGACATACCATTACTAGCTCCAGTACTCTCTGACACAGACATATCATTACTAGGTCCAATACTCTCTGACACAGACATATCATTACTAACTCCAATACTCTCTGACACAGACATACCATTACTAGCTCCAGTACTCTCTGACACAGACATATCATTACTAGGTCCAATACTCTCTGACACAGACATACCATTACTAGGTCCAATACTCTCTGGACACAGACATATCATTACTAGCTCCAATACTCTATCACACATACATATCATTACTAGCTCCAATACTCTCTCACACAGACATATCATTACTAACTCCAATACTCTCTCACACAGACATATCATTACTAACTCCAATACTTCTGACACAGACATATCATTACTAACTCCAATACTCTCTGACACAGACATACCTTTACTTTGGCCCAGTACTCTCTGGACACAGACATATCATTACTAGGTCCAATACTCTCTGACACAGACATACCACTACTAGCCCAATACTTCCTCACACAGACATATCATTACTAACTCCAATACTCTCTCACACAGACATACCATTACTAGCCCAGTACTCTCTGACACAGACATATCATTATTTAGGTCCAATACTCTCTGACACAGATATATCATTACTAACTCCAATACTCTCTGACACAGACATACCTTTACTAGCTCCAGTACTCTCTGACACAGACATATCATTACTAGGTCCAATACTCTCTGACACAGACATACCATTACTAGCTCCAGTACTCTCTCACACAGACATATCATTACTAGCTCCAATACTCTCTGACACAGACATATGGTTACTAGCTCCAAACTCTCTGACACAGACATACTATTACTAGCTCCAATACTCTCTGACACACATACCATTACTAGCTCCAGTACTCTCTGACACAGAAATACCATTACTAACTCCAATACTCTCTGACACAGACATACCATTACTAGCTCCAATACTCTCTGACACAGACATATCAATAACTCAATCTGATGTGGCAATTAGAAGAAGAACTGATATTATTTGACTGCTATCTTACATAAACATATAACTATGACATAATGATAGTTCAAAACAAAATTAGGACATATCAGAGTATTAGATACGGCATGTACTACATTGTAAATACTGACGGCTGTTAAAAGAACAACTTTGTTTACTTTCATAACCATAAGCTGACATTGTTGAATTTCATTTTTTTTAAAAACCGGAATAACAATCAGATGCTGTGGGGGGAAAAACAAAAAGAAATCTATTTACATAAGAGTGCTGGTTTTAAAACCGATGATAGTTAAAAACATAAGCAGTAGTCACCATGCAGAGTATCTGGAGCTTATGTAAATGTATAGAGTTCAACGCTGCTCGGATCAATCTGGTGTTATTTGTAAATGCACTTTAAAAAAAAAAGACGCGTGTAGTCCAGTGAATTTTCCACATCGGGTGACACCACCAGATTATCTATCTATCTGTCTATCTATCTATCTATCTATCTATCTATCTATCTATCTATCTATCTATCTATCTATCTATCTATCTATCTATCTATCTATCTATCTATCTATCTATCTATCTATCTATCTATCTATCTATCTATCTATCTATCTATCTATCTATCTATCTATCTGTCTGTCTATCTATCTATCTATCTATCTATCTGTCTATCTATCTATCTATATCTATATATATATCTATACTTATAAGACGCTTTTGTTGTCTGTCTGTCTGTCTGTCTGTCTGTCTGTCTGTCTGTTCCCTTATAACTCAAGATCCAGACAACCAAATAACGTGAAATTTGTTACACATACACATAATTACATGGGGAAGGTTATAGGACAGGTTTCGTTTCATCTCGATGGGTAGTTTAATTGTAATTAATTATTTTTATTTTAGTATTTTACTATATTAAAGTAATCTCGACGGCGCCATAGATAAAATTCCTCTGTGACGTCATTTCCCGACGATACATTTTAAAATTTTCCTACTAATAAAGCCGAATAGAACTTGCGCGCTGGTGCTGTATAGTTCCTTTGTGCTGCAAAGAATTATTGTTGTTTTTTCATGCTCCCTGATTTGTACAGTTTGAGGAAGGTAAAGGAATGAAGAAGGATTTTAGAAGAAGTATGAAGCCATAATAATAAGAGAGAAAGGGAGGGAAGGAAAGAGAAAGGAAGGGAGTGAGAGAGGGGGTAGGGAGGGAGGGAGGGAGAGAGAGAGGGTGGGAGATAAAGTGAGGGGGGCAGGGAGGGAGAAAGAGGGAATGAAGGAGGGAGAAAGGGGGAGAGGGGAAGGGAGAGAGGTGGAGAGGGGAGGGAGGGAGAAAGGAGGGATGGAGAGCGAGGGGAGAAAAGGAGAGAGAGAGGATGGGAGAAATGGGAGGAAGAGATAAAGAGAGAGAGGGGGGCAGGGAGGGAGAGAGAGTGAAGGAGGAAGGGGGAGAGAGGGAGGGGGTGGACAGGGGGGAAAGGAGGGGGAGAGGGGAGATGGGAGAGGGAGGGAGGGAGGGAGAGAGAGGGAGGGAAAGGGGGAGAGGGAGGGGACGGAAGGAGGGAGAGAGAGGAAGGGAGAGAGGGGGTAGGGAGAAAACAGAAGGTAAACAGAAAACCTTATTTTAAACCCGGGTAAAGCCGGGTTCTTGCAACTAGTATATATATATACTGTATGATGTAGTAAGTAAACTGTTTCCTGTTTAAATAATCCACTTCTGCCTGCGTCTCGATTCTATAAATGTTATTTATTAACATAAAATAAACAGACTCATATAATTACATTAACCTATTCATGTTAACCTCAAAGTTGAACTATGGTATATCTCTATGCAAAGGTTCTGCAGGGCTCAGCTTGTGCATACATAAATCCGCTGCAAAGTATTTAACAACAACGTGAGATACGTTCGACGATCCACACTTATGTAATATTTGAAAATACTTAAATATTTAGTACAATGAAAATATAAAAAAATAAAATACAATAAAGAAACTCACAGAAGCTAATTATTTAACACAAAAACAACTCTCCTCCTAATGCCAATAAAATTCATAATTTGAGTTATTCCCCCTTTCCTTCCCCATCTTGTCGTCAGTCCGATTTTTTTTTTCATCTCTCGTCTGCTATCCACTGATTCCAAACTCGCAGAAGTCACACAGTTGGAGGCAGAAAGAAACAAAAAAATCTTCCAGTATGCACTAAGCACTTTCTATCACGTGACTGGTTATCGATTGGTCGAGATAGCCGACGAGCAACAAATACACAAAATAAAAACCTCCAAGATCTAAAAAAAAAAACAACAAAAAAACTAATAATATCTCGTCTGGATATCATACAACATTTTGTAATAGTCTCTCAACTTTCTTTCCATTGAGTAATTCATTTCGGTGCGGTGAGAAGAAGATATTTACTTGGAGGATGTGTCCATTTACTTGTAGGAAATGAAACTACTTTGGATTTCTTTTTTATTGTAATACGAATAATGAATTATACTTGCCTGTGATTAAACTTTTTATTTCGCCTTCTTTTTCCATTTCCTGAAAAAGTTTAGATGTAAATGAAACTTTTGTTAAAATTGGGTTTCTTTCTAAAAGTGCGCCTTTATTAGTTCACATCTATTTATTGCAACACTTTCAACATTCGTTGGTGAAAGTGACACAGTTTTCTAGAACGAAGTTCATTTACACTGAAGTTTTTTTTGCTGTTGACATCCACTGTAACGTTTATTTATTTATTTAGCGCGTTGATATTTTCACTGGATTTGACTTCAAACCGATAATTTTTCACAAAGGTGAGTTTATTTTTATGAACTATTTTTTTTCCTTTAGTGCGATTTATTTTTTATCTTTTGCCATAAGCCATGAAAGATAATCGAGAAATTAAAATTGTATCGTTTCAATGGTTTCTTTATCAACACTTGTGACCCAACTCGCTGAGTATAAAAATAATCTAATGTGAGTTTAATTTTTTAAACTTTTTTAAACTTACACTTAATAGACTATGTCATTAGGACTAAATAGAGGAAATGCAACATTATCTTCAACATTGTGTACATCAACACAATTACCTTAATGTATCTATTCGAACAATCCTGGTAAATAATTAACTTATCACACACACAGACATGTCTGTGTTATTTTGAATGTGATCAATTCTCTCGCACGTGAGCTCTCTCAGCGGCGGGCCCGTCGCGTGCGGGAGGGGCCAGGGGGCCGGGCCCCATGCGTTTTGTCTGTCCCCCCTGCTTATTTGTTCTACTTATTAAAATGCATTGCATGGCCCCTCCTGTAGAATTTTCACGCTACAGGACAGCTCAGCGGCCTAGTAAGAGGTAACTTTGTACCTGATATACTGTCCATCGTTACGCCAGGTTAGACAATGATAGCAACACTTACTTTCAGGTGTCACCATTGTCTGTTATACGGTCAAAACAAATTTACATTTTGTTGTGTAAGTTAATGATATATCTATATATAGACCTGACATGGGCAAACTGCGGCCCGCCGGTCACGTCAGGGCTGTTTGACCATCCAGCCCGTGCGCCGCTTCTCTCTGCTCGTTCACATCAAAAACTCTCACATTTAGCCTACATTATTTCATATAAAAACTCTGCTGTTATTGCGTCCCTTCTGTCAAATCTAACGTCCCGGTGTTTCCCGCGGCTCAAAATGTTTGACCACACCTGCTCAAATCTGACCAATCATGAACCCCGTTTATTGTAAGCCTAATAATCTACAGAGGATTAAACAGTTTTAGCATACAACTGACCGATGGTTATCATTAAGTTACAGATGATATATGCCGCCATCAATGGTAAATAAAAGAAGAGATATTAATTCGCCTTTTAGAATATTTGCTTGTCATCAAACTGAAATTTTTTTTCTCACAATATTGTTTTGTTGCAAATTTCTTTTTTTTTTATTGTCTGGGTTTTTTTTTTAGCAAATTATTTCATGACAGAACCACCTGAAAAAATGTATGTCTTGTTTTGTTTGTTTGTTGGTTGTATTATTTTGTCAAAGTTGGACATCTGTGCCAAGTGTGTACGTCACAGTTGGACTTCTGTGCCAAGTGTGTACGTCACAGTTGGACACCAGCAACCCTGCCGCTGTGCTCCAATAGCACGACGTGGCTCGGATTACATTATTGTGTCACTTAAGCCAAACCAAAATAATATTTATAAAATACGAGACAATTATTCATGATACATTCATAAAATATCATTTAAGTGCAGTGGCGCAACGGGAGGGGGCGTTGGGGGCATTTGCCCCCCCCCCCCGGAAATTAAAAAAAAATATTATAAGATTAGACCAAAATTAGTCACATGTAAGTAAGCTGTATCTCATGATGTTTAATACAAGTGATTTTTTGCCCCCCCCCCCCCCTGAAAGTTTGGTCTAGTTGCGCCTCGGTTTAAGTGTGACATAAATGTAATCAAATTATGACTCAAATGTCGTTGTCATTCATATTTAATGTCTTAAAAATCGGTAAAAAAAATAGTAACTATTTACTAAAAATAAATATGTCTTCCATCAAGATTTACATCTAGCTGACGGAAATACGGCTCACACAGATAAAATGTCCGCTGGTTTGCTTGAATAGTTTCATCAGAAATTTTTTCAATAACTTGTTCGATTATCCTTTCAATTCTCCGGTCGACTTTGGAAAATGTTTCCAGTTGTTGGTTCATTTCAACGTACGATTCAAGGACTATAAAGTGGTTTTTCAGTCTTTTGTTGAAGCAAAATTGGACGGAAAGTACGGAACATTGAAAGATGGACATTAAAAATGGCTATATTGGCTGTTTCATAGCAATCAAAGGTTATTAAAAGTAAAATTTATATTTCTGAGTTATAATTAGTGTGTCTGTTTATATGAAATCGGTATATCTATCAATAAATAGTCTGTTTGACTATCTGTCTGTTTATATCTCTATGAACTTTTTGCGTATCTGCCGGTATTTCAATCTTCTATCTGCAAGTCTATTTATGTCTATTTATGTCTATTTATGTCTATTTATGTCTGTCTATGTCTATTTATGTCTATTTATGTCTATTAATGTCTATTTATGTCTATTTGTGTCTATTTATGTCTATGTCTGTCTATTTATGTCTGTCTTTGTCTATTTATGCCTGTCTATGTCTATTTATGTCTATTTATGTCTGTCTATGTCTATTTATGTCTGTCTATGTCTGTCTATGTCTGTCTATGTCTGTCTATGTCTGTCTATGTCTGTCTATGTCTATCTATGTCTGTCTATGTCTGTCTATGTCTATTTATGTCTATTTATGTCTATCTATGTCTATTTATGTCTATTTATGTCTATTAATGTCTATTTGTGTCTATTTATGTCTATTTATGTCTATTTATGTCTATTTATGTCTATTTATGTCTATTTATGTCTGTCTGTGTCTATTTATGTCTATTAATGTCTATTAATGTCTATTTGTGTCTATTTATGTATATTTGTGTCTATTTATGTCTATTTGTGTCTATGTATGTCTATTTATGTCTATTTATCAATCTGTCCGTCCAGGTGTCTATCATTCATACTTTCTATTTTTTTTTTCAATTTTGATTTGAGGGGGGTGGGGGAGGGGTGTTGAGTTATATCCCATCATATATCAGGGCTCCGTCGGTTACAGTGCTCTTTGAAAATGACGTAGCAATTGGTGAGAGTGTGTAACGGGAGATGCCCCCCAGCTGGTGGATAATATTGGTGGCCAGGGACGGCAGCACTCAAGTCTCACATATAATAACTTTATTAATGATGACCCCACCCCCCATGGCGATGGATCTGAAACCACCGTCGTAGTCAGGCCCACCGACAGAAATTTCGGGCCCCTGGGCAGGGCTGTCTAGGGGCTCCCATGCTAATAATAATATTTTCAAAAGTTGATTGACCAGCTCAGTCCGGGCCCCTAAAAACTCGCCGGGCCCCTGGGCATTTGCCTCCCTGCCCCCTCTCGGCGGCACTGGTCGTAGTTACTACCTAACATAGATGACACGTGATCATTATGTGGTGACTAGCACACACCTGCCTAGATATGTAGATTACTATTTTTTTTTTAATACCCGGCATTGTTCGGGAAAGCGAGCTACCACGTGACGGCTTTATTTCTTGATTTGCGCAGCACACACCTTTGTGTCCAATGAAAGCACGTGTAATAGCTTCATAATTTTTTTTTTATCGGATGCAATGTCTTGTGTTGCAATAAAGAAATATAATTTAAGCTGACAGACAGACAAAGGGTTCAAGCAACTCACAAAAAAAGAAGAAAACTGCTGACCAAGGTAAAATAAAAAAAAAAAAGATTGAATGATTTACATTTACTGATGTCTTAATTCATTTTAGTTTTAAAAAAAGATATTTCTGTGAAAGTTTTTTTTTGGGCGGGGGGGGGGGGGTGGAGGGGGAGGGGGGTAGGTTCCCTGTACTGGGCTATTGAAATGAGATTGTTCAATTGACTCTCTACGACTGGCGAATTCCTTTCACTTGATGTATTAAGCCCGATCAATACGTCCGCGGTCACGGACTCAAATCTCAATGACGTCATCTACCACTGTCGATGAAGTTTGGGGTCGTGGCCCGACGTGGGGATGTGGATAGTCAGTGTGGAGGAGATGGTATGGACGGGATAATATCAAATCCTAAATGGTGATGTGGACAGTCAGTGTGGAGGAGATGTTAAGGACGGGATAATATCAAATCCTAAGTGGTGATGTGGACATTCAGTGTGGAGGAGATGGTATGGACGGGATAATATCAAATCCTAAGTGGTGATGTGGACAGTCAGTGTGGAGGAGATGTTAAGGACGGGATATTATCAAATCCTAAGTGGTGATGTGGACAGTCAGTGTGGAGGAGATGGTATGGACGGGATAATATCAAATCCTAAGTGGTGATGTGGGCAGTCAGTGTGGAGGAGATGGTATGGACGGGATAATATCAAATCCTAAGTGGTGATGTGGACAGTCAGTGTGGAGGAGATGTTAAGGACGGGATAATATCAAATCCTAAGTGGGGATGTGGATAGTCAGTGTGGAGGAGATGGTATGGATGGGATAATATCAACTCCTAAGTGGTGATGTGGACAGTCAGTGTGGAGGAGATGGCATGGACGGGATAATATCAACTCCTAAGTGGTGATGTGGACAGTCAGTGTGGAGGAGATGGTATGGACGGGATAATATCAAATCCTAAGTGGTGATGTGGACAGTCAGTGTGGAGGAGATGGTTTGGACGGGATAATATCAAATCCTAAGTGGTGATGTGGACAGTCAGTGTGGTGGAGATGGTACGGACGGGATAATATCATATCCTAAGTGGAATATTCTAAAATAATTTCAAGGGTTGGCAGGTTGACACTTTTGGTAACGGTCATAGATACACGTTTTGGTATAGAGATCAACTCTTGGCGTTTCCATTTACTTAGATATGTCTCCCGTAGTGCCTCCATGGACACTTCACAATTTGCAATGGTGGAGATGAAAGAAGGTTGATGTTGTTGTTTTTTTTTACACTTGTTGATGACGTGAATTAAATTTCGTAGAATTATGAATCTCATTACTTTTAAGTGATGTTTAAAATGGGGGGTGGGGGGGGGGAGGAAACATGCCTTGAGATTATCAGTACAATAAGCACAACACTGGTGCATAAAAAGTGCGCAAAATGTTGAAGCATATTTAAGTCTTATATACAGTGGATTCCGCTTAATCGGGACACCAATAATTGGGACAGCCGCTTATTTGGGACAAATCTCAAAGAAACCAAACCAAGAAGCCAATAGTAAATTTGTATGTTTAATTTGGACAGCCGCTTAATTGGGACAAAAAGCCTCGGTCCCGATGTGTCCCAATTAAGCGGAATCGACTGCAATTCATAAGAAACGTACAGTTGGATAAGCGAGGAACTATAACACATTACCTCAGAAGTGAAAAAAAAACAAAGTTTATGAAAACAGGAACGATATTTACAGAACACATCCAGTACGTTGAAAATGCCTATGACATAGCCTAACATCGGTAGGAAAACAAAGCATGGGAATAGCAAAAGCATTCATAGAATTAGAAACAGCAGCTCAGCAGAAAGCAGGTTTAACAGTAGGCACCAGATAACGTTGTCATCTGCGTTAGTCGTGCGGGTGGTAACTACAAAGACGGTTCAAGATCCCGCACCTTTGGGATGCCTAATTTAGAGAGATTTTCTTCTGTAACAAAACTAAACTCTCTTTCCTGCCTTCTACAACCCCTTCCACCCCCCCCCCCACCCCATCCTCCGCTAAGCCGCCTCGGATCAAGGGCTATTTATGATCTTTGCAGAATGACCAAAGTTAAATACTACAATGTCATTGGTCATTTTGAATTTTCTTGCTGTTGTGTTTTTAATTTGTATGTGTGATGTTCCAGTAAAGCTGTTTGTCTAATTACAATGCCATTATTCAATGTTGGGAATGTTCTTTGCTTAATAATAGAAAAATAAAAATCCGGTCGATGATTGTCGTTACAAACTAATTAAGTAGCTAGCGGACAATGACTTTTAGACTGAGATTGTGTTGAACTTGCAACTAATTCATTCAAATTGTTTTGCGTGCAACGGATTTGATTTACTTTCTAAATATAGTAACAATTCTTTTATTTATTTATTTATTTTTTAACGTCAACAAATGAATTATTGTACAAGTCCCTGAAAGGATGAGATAGTTATCTCTAAGATGCTATAAACCACAAAGTGGACGGTTTTTTTGTTTTTTAAAGGATGTTCCTTAAGATTTCAGTCACATGTCAATTCTGATTGAGTATCAAGTTAAATAATTTATTAGAAAAATAATAATGTACCAAAAGTTTTATTCATAAGCGTAAATATCTACAATTAATTTAAGATTCTCTTTTTCTTTTGAAAGTGGGTCGCTAAAGCGGAACATGTAGGTCAAGGATCACAAAAGTTTGTGAACCAATTTACGATATTCATTACGTTGTTGTTGTTGTTGTTTTAAATGAAAATGTATTTGTCTTAAAATTACTACAATGTTGTAGTTTGTTTTGATATATAGGATCTTAAAATTACTACAATGTTGTAGTTTGTTTTGATATATAAGATCTTAAAGTTAAAACTCGTTCTGAGCTAAGTGTTTGTTGTTTTGTTCTCCTTTGGAGAAACAATCCTAATATAGCATTTAGTTTGTAGTTAAAGCCAAGGAAATGTCTATAAAACCAAGGAAATGTCTATAAAATTAAGGACATTTTAATAAAACCAAGCACAAGTCTATAAAACCAAGGACATGTCTATAAAACCAAGGAAATGTCTATAAAATTAAGAACATTTTAATAAAACCAAGCACAAGTCTATGAAACCAAGGAAATGTCTATAAAATTAAGGAAATGTCTATAAAACTAAGGACATGTCTATAAAATTAAGGACATTTTAATAAAACCAAGCACAAGTCTATAAAACCAAGGACATGTCTATAAAACCAAGGAAATGTCTATAAAATTAAGGACATTTTAATAAAACCAAGCACAAGTCTATAAAACCAAGGACTTGTCTATATGTTGGAGAAGCGTACTTAAACTGTGCGGATCGTTATCAGAAGGTGTGGTTAGCAAATGTTACTCACAGCTGTACTTAATTTTACTCGCTGGTGTCAAACAAATTGGTTAAAAATACATTTCAACATGCGATGGCCTGTGTCTAATGTAATTTGTTGTACATTGGTGTAAGTGCATATGGATAGAGGGGAAGGGGGTGTGTGGGTCCATAGTGGTTAAAGTCACCATGTCAAAGTTTATAGACCTTTGACAAAAAAAAATAAAAGGCAGGTTCGTATGCACCAATGTAGTGCACAGGTTGTATCTCCACCTACTTGTCCCCTACCCCTTGACTCATGCAATAATATGTGCACAGGTTGTATCTCCACCTGCTTGTCCCCCCCCCCGCCCCTTGACCCATACTAATAATGTTTGATGTGCAGTCGCTGTATCTCCTGTTTCTTGTCCATAGCCCAGGGGGTGTGGGCACACTTATCGAATCGCGTGCCGTGCCACACAAGGGTCATTAATTGAACAAGAGCAGAAATTTTACAATAGGAACGGACAAACAGCAGATTAATGGATTGATTACATTAAATATATATAAATATATAGTATATAGTATATATATATATATATATATATATATATATACTAAATTTACCTAAATCAAATGCGCGTTTCGTTTCACATAGCCAAAACAGGGCAATATTGACCCGCGGGAAGTGGTTTGTCCACCCATGACCCATATTAATACTGAACACCTTTTAAGAGCTAACTAACATCTGGAACAAGAAAAAAAAACAGTTCGTATTTGGGGCGATAATCAAGACATTGGTCATTGAAAGATTGTGTGAGTGTTAACATCGTCATCGGGCACTGCCACACATTAAATGACTTGGATGTACTCAAATAAGCGGAAGCTGATTGATACGAGAGAGTAACAGACTAAAAGTCTCTGATGATGTCAGCATTTAAACTTACCTTTTTTTTTTAAATGTCAGGATTGAAAAAATAAAAAATGGTTCGTGGTGTACTTTTAATGAAGATAGGTCGATAAATGGAACCTTAAAATAACTCCACAATAAAATTAATAATGAATGTTAGCTTTCGAAGGACATTGACATATATTTATTTGATGCATGTTCTTATGAATGTCGACATTGCTTTTAACTGAGTCTAGACTAGCAGTAGCTAGTGATCACTGTAGGATAGTATTAATTGGTGATTGATAGGATAGTATAACTTATGATTGATAGGATGGTATAACTAATGATTGATAGGATGGTATAACCAATGATTGATAGGATAGTATAACTAATGATTGATAGGATAGTATAACTAATGATTGATAGGATAGTATAATTAATGATTGATAGGATAGTATAACTAATGATTGATAGGATGGTGTAACTAATGATTAATAAGATAGTATAACTAATGATTGATAGGATGGTATAATTAATGATTGGTAGGATAGTATAACTAATGATTGACAAGATAGTATAACTAATGATTGATAAGATAGTATAACTAATGATTGATAAGATAGTATAACTAATGATTGATAAGATAGTATAAATAGTGATTGATAGGATAGTATAACCAATGATTGATAAGATAGTATAACCGATGATTGATAAGATAGTATAACCAATGATTGATAACATAGTATAACCGATGATTGATAACATAGTATAACCGATGATTGATAACATAGTATAACCGATGATCGTTAGGCGACAAATCTGAATAGTAAACGGAACAGATTTTCCCTCGTTGTAAAAGCCATTTTGATATAGCGTTTGAAGCCATTAATTGATTGGATATCCATCCAATATACGGATGAATCGATGGATGGATGGATGGATGGATGGATGGATGGATGGATGGATGGATGGATAGATAGATAGATAGATTAGATAGATAGATAGATAGATAGATAGATAGATAGATAGATAGATAGATAGATAGATAGATAGATAGATAGATAGATAGATAGATAGATAGATAGATAGATAGATAGATAGATAGATAGATAGATAGATAGATAGATAGATCTTTTATTTTACATAATGTTACATATTGCTTTTGTTTATTATAATCATCCAGGTTTTTTTCCCCCATTCAACAGCAGTGACTGTGTTAGTCGTACAATCTCTACCAGGTGTTAATGTAGAACACTGTATGTCGGATGTTGGGGATATATCTCCATATTAGATTCAACAATGAGTGCTGTTGTCTCTGCCGAAAATATCCTTTTCACCGTACAATGTCCACACAAGTGAATTTCTTCTCACTGGATTTTCTCAGGATGGACTCATTTCGTAATCAAGCCCAATGTCACCCAAAGGTTCAATAGCCCCAGGCCAGAATGCCGTGGTCATCTGCGAGACATTGACGTGTATGAAGCCCAAGGTCGTCACCGACAAGAGCATGTCTCAGGTCACAGTGAGCGATCTACCGGACAGTCGGGCGGCGCTGCTGGCTGCCCAGTTTGAGCAGGGAAACGCTTTCGTGAGGCTATGTCGCGGTAACCCGCTGACCAAAGCAGGTAAATTGTCTGAGTGTGAGATCGAATGTTTGTGATTCTAAGGGAGTAATTTACGTAAGAAGGGGGGGGGGGGGGTAGGGGGTAGAAAGGAGGAACCCACAAAATTAAAAAACCCACGAAATTTAAAATTTTTTAAAATTTTAAAGAAATCTAAAAAATGTATTACCATTTTTTAATTCTATGAGTTTTTTTGCTTTATATATATATTGTATATATTGACGTAATATAACGCATTTATAACGAAATAAACGCCTAAAAATACCTCCCAAAATAGTGGCGGGAGCCAGCAAATCCACAAATCTTGCCCTTCTATCGTAAACCGTACCCGAAATGACACCCATGTGTGTGTCACGTTCTTTTTACGCAACGAAACCATAATAGAGACCCCCATGCTAAATGACCATCTCTTATTTTTATTGCTTCAAGTAATTTCTGTAGAGGTGTCAGCTAAACTTGAGTCAGCAGTACAATGTAAGCTAGGGTAATAGTAAAAAAAAAAGAGTGAAGTTCCCCCCTGAAGCCCATAATGGTTCAGTGGGACAGATGAAGTGTAAACTTCATATGTTTCAATAGCCATTGCATATCATTGGATTGTTTTGGCTAGCACAATAGACAGCTGCTTTTAGTCCCTCAATTATAAGTCAGGTATTCATTTTAAAGCCAGGTGAACTTACGAACTTTTACCTTGACCTTAAAAAAAAAGTCTGGAAATTCTCACCAAGGTAGAACGCTAGACTCCCAGTTCGACAGTTGAGCGCTCTACACCGCTTGACTTCCATCACCCCCCCCCCCATACAAAGTTGGCGTAACTATTTCATTTTAAAAAAAATTCAAACGATTTGTCAAGGCAAAGTCCATTGACAATCCTAATACAAATGAATAATATGCTCAGGATAGACAACTATAGAGGAATGATGTCATTTGATGTGTCCATTCGTTCCCCCAACAAGCACATCCATTAAGTATATTACATAATAATAGCGATTTGGGTTCTGCGTTTATTCGAAAGTAAAGAATTAATAAAACAGTATTCCATTTTAAAATACAATCATGAAAAAATCGGATCTGCCCGAAACCAAAAATAACCGAGCCTACCGATCAAGCCTAATGGGTTTAACTAGGGAGCGACCGATATGCCTTTTTACCGATAGTCCGATACCGATATTTTTCCCCAGCAATTTTGCCGATACCGATACCGATTCCGATATTTTGCTATTAATGAAAGGGTGTCTTGCAGATGAAGAAGATTGAAGAACAAAAGATTTGAAAAGACAGACCGGAAGACCGAAGTCAGAAACACAAACCATGCCTGAATAATCTCAGAAATCTGCATGTTTATTGTTTAAAATTAAACTTATAACAAACAATTTGTTGTTTTTACTTTTTACTTGTACACAAACAGAAAAGTAAGATAAAGTTGTAAATAATTAATGTCAAACTAAAAAAGTAAAAATATATTAATTTTTAATTGTAACTTGTGAAAGTTGTGATGAAATTATATCAGTAAAACACTTCACTCAGGTGAACAGTTAACTGGAAGTCTGTAAGTAAACTTTAACTCTGTAAACCAAAACCAGTTTAGAGTTACTAGATTTGTGAAAAAAAAAAAACAATGTATCGGCAGCCAAAAAACGGTAGTTAACCCATAATGCCAATATCGGTCCGACTATCGGTCGCTCCCTACAAAAATCGGCCGATCCGATATTAACCGATAGTGCCAATATCGGTCCGATACCGATCCGATTATCGGTCGCTCCCTAGTTATAACTCTATGCAAAGGTTTTGCAGGGTACAGCTATTATGATGATGATAAGGATATTTTTTTCTATAAACTAAGATCTTCTGATTTTAAATTGTCCTATTTTTGTAATCATATAAACTTTCATAAAACTTTCGATTTTGTTAGCGTATTTTCATACATTGATATTTATATCAATGCAACACGTCAATATTTTTTTGTCTGATGTTTTGAAAGAATGTAATTATTGAATGTTTTATATTACAACAGAAATTGGGATAAAAGACATACAATAGTGCCATTATTTCTACATCAACAATTAGCGCTGATGCACTAGACAGCACACAGACGATAAATTACAATACTTTAACATGGGAATAAAATTCTCTGTCAATACACCCGCTGCCTAAAATGTTAGGTTCGAGCTATCGACAAATCTAAACCTCGTCTTCCTGGTGACATTCTACAATCGTTGTTGCTAGACGTGTTATTAAACTAACAGCACAGTTCGACAATGTCAGTATGATTTTGACAGTCAAAAAAAAATGTTTTGTGAAAAAACGTTCGGATCAAACTAATTGTTGTCGTTATTGATGTTATTATAATATTGTGTGTTATTATTATCAGGGAAAAGGATACAGATGGCAAGAATGTTGCTATTGACCATCCTGCCAACCATAGCGCTTGTGATCATCTCCAGTATAGATCTCAACAACAAAGCTAAAAAGGTATGGTGCATTGTTTTACTAAAGTAGCTTAATCTTTTTTTTTAGAGAAGTAACAATCGCACTGTGATTTCCAAAATTAAAAGAGGAAACAAGTCAGTATAATTTATGCTCAACTCAGTATAGTTTATGTTCAATTCAGTATAGTTTATGCTCAACTCAGTATAGTTTATGTTCAATTCAGTATAGTTTATGCTCAAGTCAGTATAGTTTATGTTCAATTCAGTATAGTTTATGCTCAAGTAAGAATAGTTTATGATGAGTGGACCAAAGACTAGCGCCAGCTCTACCGTACTTTCTGTACACTAACGTTTTATATAACTACTAACTGTAATGCCCAGGAAATCTAGATGTCATGTAAAGCCCCCCCCCCCTCCTGATCATTTAAAATGTTCTTCACATACGAATATATTAGGGAATATTCCCCTAAGTGAAATAACAAGATAGACAAATTTTAAAATAAAGCAGAAAATAAAAGGAAAGAATGCATACATTGTTCACAAAAGCGTAAAAATACGGCGACGGCGCTATAAAATCCCGTATTAACAATTTTCTACATAGTCCTCGGATAAAAAAAATTATCCATCGTTATATTACGGCATACTAAAGTTAATGTGAAAAAAAGCGTTCACTGAACTGTAAGACATTATATCAATGAAGCGATATTAGAAGACTTCTAATGTCAGTATTAAAAGTCTTAACCCTATGTGCACTGCTTAAAATTATTAAAAGAGTTATTATTAAATGAGATATAAATAAATCTAAGTGAGTTGTAACTTTTTTAGACAAGAACAATATTAGTAATAATAAAAGTAAACTCTGAGATACAGGTGTCACCCACATTGAGATACATGTGTACCCACATTGAGATATAGGTGTCACCCACAATGAGATACAGGTTTCACCCACATTGAGATACATGTGTACCCACAATGAGATACAGGTGTACCCACAATGAGATACAGGTGTACCCACAATGAGATACATGTGTACCACAATGAGATACAGGTGTACCCACAATGAGATACAGGTGTACCCACATTGAGATACAGGTGTACCCACAATGAGATACATGTGTACCCACAATGAGATACAGGTGTATCCACATTGAGATACATGTGTACCCACAATGAGATACAGGTGTACCCACAATGAGATACAGGTGTACCCACATTGAGATACAGGTGTCACCCACAATGAGATACAGGTGTACCCACATTAAGATACAGGTGTACCCACAATGAGATACAGGTGTACCCACAATGAGATACAGGTGTACAATTTACAATTGACTTTTGAGCGTGAATTACATACGCCCTATGCACACACACACACACACACATATTTTAAGTTTAAATGTAGGCACTAATGTGCATTCATCTGACGACTAATTTGTTCTTGTTGGTTCAGGAAAATATCACAAAATAAATACCCTCTATCTCTTTTTTCTCTGCAGCAAGTCAGTTGCAATTAGTGTTGTTTTATTTAGTCCCAGGTCATATTCTAGTTTCAGTTTTTATTTCGTTTTTTCTGTTATAATTTTAGTTTTCGTCTAGTTTTAGTCTTGCTTCTAATTTTAGTTTTAGTTTTAGTTCTCGTTGACGAAAAGTCAACATTTTCGTTAACGAAGGTTTTAGTTTTAGTTTTCGTGAACGAAAGCAACACTATATTTTAGTTTCATTTTTTGTTTCGTTTTTTCTGTAATAATTTCAGTTTTCGTCTAGTTTTAGACTTGCTTCTAATTTTAGTTTTAGTTTTAGTTTTCGTCGACGAAAACAACACTAGTAGCAATACTTCAATGCTTTAATATTCGTAACCATTTCAAGAGAAAAAAAACAAACTTTCCAATTAACTGTTCAAACCTGGAACATAAAAGCGTGAAATAAAATAAATACTAACTGTCCCGCCTTAGTCTGAATGTAGTTCAACAGTCAACGCCCCCACCGCCCCCCACCCCTCCATCCCATCACTGCTCCCTTAACCTGCATCACAAAATTTTAATCGATTCCCACCCAGACAAAAAAAACAACCTTGGCCAAACTGTAAACTTGCAATCAAATGTCTCCGTTAGTTTGATACACCAATATTCTCTTAGCATCAACAAGTTTACCCAAAAAAAAACATAGAAGTGTGTCCAAAGGTTTTTTCAGCTTGGTTTTTTTTAACCTTTGACCCTTGGCTATTGAGTGTTTTCCTTATCTATGGATTGGTTGAGGTGATATTTTGTAACAACTCAGAACTTCCTTAGGTGGGTTTTTTAGTGTTTCCATATTTCATTATGGCTCCCCTCCCCACCCGAAGTACCCCTCCCCCCTTCCCCTCACTAGTTTCCAATTTCCTTTTGAGGCGAATGCATTATTTAGGTTGGAATTTTTAAAGTCCTCTCTATTAAGTTAACGTAAAATTCGTTATGTTGTCTTCTATGACGATACACGACAATGCGAAAAGAACAATTGCTGACAAGCTTTATGGATGGGTAATTAATAAGCAGTGGCGTAGTAAGGGGGGAGGGGGCAAGGTGGTCATCATGCCCCGGATCTAACTCACAAAGGGGCACCAAATGGTATATTTTACATATAATATTATATGGTTTTTAAATGGCGGGACGCTAAAAAGGTATTGTGCCCCTGGCGCGAGTTAAGCTCGCTACGCCACTGTGAGTAAGCTAAGATCTAATTTATGTGTTGTCTGTATCATACAAAGTAAACATATATTTTAACCCCATATATAAAGGGAAGACATATATTATATTTGAAGAAGTTGTTTAACTGCATTTCTCTTATTACTAGTGTATTACTAGTTACATTATTTTCTTATCAACTGTTGATCTAGGGGACCCCCACCTTGTCTGGGGCCCCGAAATGTCTGGGGCCCCGAAATGCTGCCGCTGATCACGCCCATTGGCGACAACATGCATCATTTGTATATGTATCCGAAAAAATCAAGTGACTGCCCCTGGTAACTCACTAGTTCTTCGGTTGTGAGCTCGATCGCTTTTTTAACGGTTTATGGTTCAAAGCCAACAACTCAAGGCCAGTAACCCTTGCCGTGCATCACGTGGTCATTGTAGTCTTGGATCTGAGGATGTGGATAGGATACTACAAAAACTGGCCCCGTATGAACATGTAATCAGTTTAGGATCTAGAGACACATCCTTGAAGGGGCGGTATATTGAAGCGCGGTGGCTACGGTTCCAAGGAACGGGACTCTGTATTATTTTTTTCCGGGGGTCCAACACTATAGATGCGCATGCGCTCTAGCGCTCTAGACGGACTTTATTTTTTTACGGCTGTAGATGTGCGCATGCGCGAAAGCCGGACTCCGAATTTTTTTTTGGGGTCCGGCTATAGATATTGCTCCTAACCCTAACCCTATCCCTAACCCTATCTCTAACCCTAACCACTGCCCTCTGAATCACACTAGGCCGTGGAGATGAGAAAGAACGAGATGATGACGTCGCGATACTAACCCAGCCATTTTGAATTTCACTCTGAGTGTTGCTGACCAGTGGTTCATTTCATTTTGTCGTGGATATTAATTTTGTTATTTATTTAAAAAGTTTTGACACTACTACACCAAACCTCTACGTCAACAATTTACTGTAAGTATTTTTCTTTTCTCTTACTTAATCGTTTTAAAACAAACATTGCATTTTGTTGTCAGTCTTTTCATGACATGTTAAAAGTTAACTGTATTCTATTGTAAACGAAGTTGATTTGAAATGAAAAAGGAAATGTTACTTATAATTTATTAGCTACAACCATATAGCATCCAATTTTTTATTACACACCATAAAAACCTTTTGAAAACGTAATGTGTCTATTTAATTAATATTTATTCATTTTTTATTCAGAACCTAGTACATCTCAATAGTAAATGTATTCTATCTCTAGTGAAAGAATATCTCGTAGTTTGGATTTCTTAAATCATTAAACATTACATTTTCATATTGCTCTTATAAATGTCTTTCTTTTTTATTTCAGTGTACAATGCCTAAGTGTTGTGTACCTGGTTGTCGTGGAAATTATGCAGCTACATTAACTACACCATATGAGAAGGTCAGCATCTTTCAATTTCCATCTGACGAAACAATGAAAAAGAAATGGCTGAAATATATTCCCCGTGATTTAGAAGTTACTAAAACTACAGTGGTTTGTGAAAAGCATTTTGCACCACAATTTATAATTCGGATAGACTCGGCCACACGTCCTGATGGTTCCATTATTAGTGTTCCACGAGATCGGCCTAAATTGGCTTCTGGTGCCTATCCAACCATTTTTCCCAATACTCCATCATATTTATCCCAGGACCCACCACAGCCACGTAAAAATCCAGACACTAGGAGGGCAGAGGCTGCACGTCGAGACGATGAGATTTTGAAAACGTTTTTGGAAAATGATAAAATTAATGAGTACTCTGACCTGATGGATAAACTAAGCATTTTTATGAAAGACTATCCACAGTGGAATTTCAAACAGACAGATGAAAAGGTTTGTTTGTACAAACTTGATATTCAAGATGTGCCGACTGTTGTGGTATCGGTATGTATTAGTTTGAATTTAAAAACCACTGTTTTCAAAGGTAAATTTAAGGTATCTAAGGCAAATTTAGCTTGGATTTTAGGTAAAAATAGCCATTTAACCTGTTGGTCAGTGTTGCCCAGTATCTTGAGTCATTTTAATAGCTTAGAGTTAGACAAAAAAGTAGAAGAGCAAATTGATATTGTTGGTAGTTCCTTGCAGGATTTGTGTGACAGGCTGTCTAGTCTAGGTGGTACATATGATGATGATGTCAAATTTAGATTGTCCTTTATTACTGAACAGTTCTTTCTTTTGTTTGCTTCCAAAAATAAATACAGTCCTCAAACATTAGTATTTGCCTATCAGTTGATGACTATATCTAGAGCAGCTTATCAGTGCACCAGGGATAAAGTATTGACTCTTCCTCATATTTCTTTTTTAAATAAATTGTCAGCTCCATTAAAAGTTAAATTAACTGAGAATTCTAATGCTGCTTACCTTAAACAAAAGGCAACAGTCTTACAGCCAATTGAAAAGGTTGTTATTCTTTTAGTAGATGAAATTTATGTCAATAGCAAGGTAACTTATAAAGGTGGTTCTATTGTAGGAAAAGCTGCTAATGATTCCTCAGTTGCAGCAGGCACTGTATTAACTTTTATGATTTGCTCACTGTTATCTAAAAATAAGGATGTTGTTTCTATGGTACCTGTCAGTAAATTAACAACTGATTTTTTGAAAGAATGTTCTGTGAAAGTGTTGAACATGGTAGAACAGTCTGGTTTTCAAGTACTGGCTATCTTATCTGACAATAATCTTGTCAATAGAAAAATGTTTATGTCCTTTGGAAGTGGTAAATTGGTGTCGTCTATTTGTCATCCTTGTAATGAACAGAGGAAATTATTTTTCTTATTTGACAGTGTCCATTTAATTAAATCTATACGGAACAATTGGATAGGACAGAGTGATGACTGTCAAACATTTAGGTTTCCTCCTTTTAATGAAGAAGACAGTTCTGTAGAAACATGTGCCAAGTTTTCCCTTATTCGACTGTTGTATAGCACAGAAAAAGACAATTCACTTAAATTGGCCCCAGGTTTGACTTATAAATCAATTTACCCATCAAGCATAGAAAGGCAAAATGTTAGTTTGGCATTAAAAGTATTTGATGAAAAAGTTATTGTCTCTTTAAAACATCTGGGTGATAAAGAAAAAATTGATGCTAGTGGTACTGTTGATTTTCTTAGCCGGCTTTTGAAATTATGGAGAATGTTTAACATTAAATCTTATGACAAGGGTTACTTTAAAAGAGACCCAGATAGTAAGCCTTTTAAGTCCTCAACAGATGATAGATTAGATTTCCTGAGGAAAACATTAAACTGGTTAACTAAGTGGGAGAGCTATAACTTAAGACCTAGATCTGGTGGTCTTAGTAATGAGACATTCATAGCTTTAAAACATACAGTTTCAACATTTATAGAGCTTATTCCTTATTTATTAGATGTCTTAAAATTTCGGTATGTGCTAACTGGTAAATTTCAGACAGACAGTCTAGAGAGTAGGTTCGGTAAATATCGCAGATTGTGTGGCACTAATTATCATGTTTCTGTTCAGGAGCTCTTAGAGTCTGAAAAAAAACTTAGATTGGTTAGTTTGCTTAATGTGACCTCTGCTTCACATGGTAAAATTTCTATTACTGATGTTTTGATTAATTTTCAAGATAATAATTTAGAAAGCAGTATTTCAGATGATAGTATCAATCATTTTGGTGATCTCATTGATAAATGTACAGAAACAGATTTAACAGAGTCAGAGAAGAAAGTATTAATTTTTATTGCTGGTTATATAGCTTTTAAGTTGCGCAGTTCAAATAGGATTAAGTGTGGTTTTTGTACAAAAGAACTAGCCATAGATAAAACTCTAGATATTTCATTTTCAACTCAATTTCACTCATATTTACATGATTTAGATAGGGGTGGATTAAAATGGCCTAGTCAGGTTTTAGTTGATGTACTGACTGTTCAGTTTTCATTGTTTAAAAAACTTATCAGCAAAGGGTAGGAAGATTTTTTCCTGGCACAAAATAACCAGAAACAGGTTTTATTAAAATTATTCCATACATGTCTTCAAACACATTTCTCACATCTAGGTGATTGTATCTGTGGGCAAACTTTAGTGAATGTTTATTTATTAACATCCAGCTATCTGGCTAACATACTTCTAAATAATTACAGTAAATCTGAAACAGATAAATGTTCACAAGTAAAAAAGCTAAGAAAAGAAAATTACAAACTTACACTAAATAGTTTTGTTAATAGGGTTTTAATGTAAAGGAATTTTTAAGTCTATTGTTATTGGTTTTTGTAGGGGCAGGGGGAGCACAAGTATTCTTTTTAATGTCAGTCTAAACATTGTCAGTCTAAACATGTTTTTTTTTTAATTTTTAACTAATATTTTTGGCAAAATAATTAACATTGTTTCAAGTATTCATTTCAGGTAACTGTAGTTTTCGTTTTCTGAGATGACCATGACAGCCAATGTGTGACTCACTGAGACGTACCACTATATCACTAGGCGAAGGCCTAGGTAATAATCTGTTCTTAAATTAGACCTACTTAAGATATTTAAATTGTTGGATATTATTATAATATCATTACTTGAAAATATCTCTTAAACAAATTAGACATGCATACGTTATTTCAAACAGACAGATGAAAAGGTCTGTTTGTACAAACTTGATATTCAAGATGTTTTTTTTTTCTACATTTTAATTTCTTTGTGTGATACAAAAAATGTTGTTTCATTTATTTATTTAAATGTATGACTAAAATAAAAGTTGTATCAATATTTTCTCTTTCATATAAAATACGGAGGATGTTGTTAGACTGAACTGAGCATATTTTAAAGGAATAAACTTATTAAAATTTTACAATGTGTTGTCGTACTTTTACTGATAACTTATTTTGTGTTGTAATGTAAAATGTTGTTGTTTACTAGTATAATTGTTTGTCTAAATACAGTTTTGACTGTTATATGTCCAATATTTACTTAGAGTTTGCATATATAGAAAAAAAAATTAAGCACCAGTGTGCTGTCTCAAATCAAAACAGTAACACGCAAGGCTAGCCTTAGTAGCATAGTAACACACTCGCCAGCCTGTACTATTCACCTGGCGGCTATGGAGAGCTATTTTCACGTCACAGCACGGTGGAGTTGGCCCGTCTATGACGATGGCAGTGCTCTAACCCCCTAACCCTAATCTTAATCCTAATCCTAACCCTATTCCTAATCCTAACCCTAGCCCCGAAAACAAAAAAAATATGCAATAATAAGCTGTCCGCTGTGTGTTTTTTAATCTCATTTTTATTTTTGGCTTTTCAGATTTTCGCATCTCTGACAATGAGAAATGTGTGTATTTTTTTTTTAAATTCCTATTTCAGCTGTTATATCAGCTTTCTCTTAATACCTTTGGGACGCCATTCCATTTGTGAAATTTTGTGTGTCATGACAAACTCAATAAAGTTGGGAAAACAAAGATCTGTATCAATTTGCCCGAAGTATCGATTATTTAGAATTTATTTCTTTTGTTCGCTAGTCTATGAAACGTAACGATACCGTTCAATTTTTTTTTGCGATACTCGATTTCTAGCAGAGATGAAGAGATTTCTATTTCTACGGTTAGAAGATGTTATTTCAGATTCTATTAATGTAGGTTGTATGAATTATTAATAAATGGGATTGTCGAGTTGAAAAATTGTAAAAAAAAAAATATAATTAAGTGTCACTTCAGAAAAACGAGAGGTTCGTATTGAAAAGTATATTTTTGTTTTAACAATGAGAGCCTTTAGACCTTTTAGTTTGGTTAAAGTCGGAAACCACCAATGGCGGCTCCCTTTCCATGTACTAGGATTGAGTTATATGAAATGTAGTGCTCAGAGTACCCTGTTGCGTTATAATATATACTGGTATTTATGGAGGGCAGGCTCGCCGGGTGATTTATAACAAACTCACCAAATATTTAACTTGAACTTTTATATACAAGTAACAGAACTCAGTGGAGTACACACTACAACAAATATTTTAGTACACTTGATATTCTACGCGTCTAGCTACTTATATCTACTCTACTGGATATTTTCTAGCGACTGTCTCTACATATTCTGAGCCGACTTTATAAAGGGTTGGGGTTGATCTTCACATTCCATGATGAGTCATCAAGGACAACAGGGTGCGTTGGGAGTGGCTTGACCCTGGCCTTGGGTTACATTCCATGGTCATCTCACATGAGTCATTAGTTTGGGGGGGGGGTGTGGGCCAGTTGAGTCCTTAGTTTGGGGGTGTGTGGGCGGGCGGGGAAGGTGGGATAAATTCTAAGCGTAACAACCCCATGAGGTACTTTTGCCTAGCGCCCCTAAATATTTCTGGAAGTATCTGTGCCATAGGCCCATAATAAAGGTTCTGCCTGTATGTCACATTAACTAGAGATGATATGAGAGAAAAGAACTATATTTCTGCATTGATACTTTGGCTGGACATCAGATTTGACATCCCTGGTTTCAATTAGACAACCCATTGACTATGTCCCTTTCTTTTTTTTTTTCTTTTTTGTTAAATTTCTTTGTCTTCGTGCAATAAAGACTGCCCATATGACATTCGATCCAAAAAGACTTAAATATTACATCGAGATCTTTCAAAATTTTTTATTCCAGATTATTATTTTTCTTTCTTTCTTTCTTTCTTTCTTTCTTCTTCTTCTTCTCTCTCTCTCTCTCTCTCTCTCTCTCTCTCTCTCTCTCTCTCTCTTCCTCTCTCTCCCCTCTCTCTCTCTCCCTCTCTCTCTTTCTCTATCTCTTCCTCTCTCTCTCTTTCTCTCTCTTTATCTCCCCTCTCTCCGTCTCTCTCTATCTCTCTCTATCTCTCTCTATCTCTCCCTCCCGTCTCTATCTCTTTCTCCCCCTCTCTCTCTCTCTTTCTCTCTCTCTCTCTCTCTATCTATCTATCTCTCCATCTCTCTCTGTGTTTTGTTTTTACCCCATATATTTAACAGACAATTCACCGGAATGTATCAAAGATGTTCTGTTGCATTCCAGACAATGGCTGCACAGGAAGTATCCGACATCATAAGACTCAGCATGCAGGTAGGGGAGCTGATCCATTACATGCAGGTGGAGAGAGGCTACACGGCCCTGCATTTTATATCCGTCTTAGAATCCAAAAACAATGAGCCACTATTTGAGACATGGAACCTTGTGCAAGGCAGTATCAAGTGAGTCGGCTAGTCCTCGTGTTGTTGTTTTTTAGTTGGAGTATATGTTTGTATCTGACAACTGACTCATCAAAGTTTCAATATATGTTTGTATCTGACAACTGACTCATCAAAGTTTCAATATATGTTTGTATCTGACAAATGACTCATCAAAGTTTCAATATATGTTTGTATCTGACAAATGACTCATCAAAGTTTCAATATATGTTTGTATCTGACAACTGACTCATCAAAGTTTCAATATATGTTTGTATCTGACAAATGACTCATCAAAGTTTCAATATATGTTTGTATCTGACAAATGACTCATCAAAGTTTCAATATATGTTTGTATCTGACAAATGACTCATCAAAGTTTCAATATATGTTTGTATCTGACAAATGACTTATCAAAGTTTCAATACATATGTAACTGACACTTGACTTATCAATGGCTTCTAATGCAGAAAAGAATATAACGAGATAAAATATCAAAATTTTCTCCAAAAATGGTCATTCTATGTTTTTTAAATGCCCGAATTCCTCCTTCGTTAAAATGCTGAACTCCAGAGATGGGGCACCTGGTACTTGTTGTTGTACTTTAGTTCTACTGCAGTACATTTTTGGAGTACTTGTACTCGTACTTGCACCTCGGGTATCTTGTACTCATAGTCCTACTAGCGATTGTACAAACATGTGTACTTATTATTGAACTCATACTCGCACCCTTGGTACATTTACTTGCATGGTCAGTACTTGGTACATGTACTTGCATGGTGGTCAGTACTTGGTACAATCTTTACTGGACAACCGATGTTTTTTTTTAACCTCTTCACCAAATGTCTACGGTCAAGAAGTCCGCCACGAGTTAAATGTTGGTAACTACGATTCGTTACTAAACATTTCAGTTAACTTGTTTTGAGTCGTCATCGAAACCTCTTCCCCCCTCCCCCCATTTCATGTTTTTGATGTCTGGTAATCATTTCCTTTTGGCAGACGACCACTACGGCGGTTGTGGTTACCAGACATGAAAGACTTCTTGTAAAGAAGGTCATTAGGTCAAGTTGTTTTCTGTTTTTTTTTCTTAATGTTTCTTTGTGTGTTCATTTTACGTTTGTAATGGCTGCAGCACTGATTTAGTTGAGAATCGGTAAAGCTTTGTGTGTGTGGGGGAGGGGCTGGGGGGTGTGGGGACAGACATGTTCATATGTCTTGTGCGATGTGTTTAAGGTATGGTTATGCTTTAAAATTGGGGTGTGCTTTAAAGTGTTTCACTTGTGTGTTCATGTCACGGTTGTGTGTTTAATGTGTTTTCTTTCATTGTATTTAATGTTAGTATATCATGCACCGTGTTGGGGACAACATAAGTGCTAAAAAAAAGAGGTGTTTAAAGGCTCCCCATCCCCCAAATGTACAAACCAAATGTAGCCCGAGACTCAAAAAGATGGACCAACCCTGCTCTAGTGGACACAAACGTTTACTGGTTTAAATATAGAAATAAACATTAGATAGTCATGTATCTGGTTCAAATATAGAAATAAACATTAGATAGTCATGGATCTGGTTCAAATATAGAAATAAACATTAGATAGTCATGGATCTGGTTCAAATATAGAAATAAACATTAGATAGTCATTATCTGGTTCAAATATACAAATAAACATTAGATAGTCATGGATCTGGTTCAAATATAGAAATACTAGTTGCAAGTACCCGGCTTTGCCCGGGTTTAAAATAAGGTTTTCTGTTTACCTTTTGTTTTCTCCCTACCCCCCTCTCTCTCTCTCCCTCCCTCCCTCCCCATCTCCCTATCCCTCCCTCCCGCCCTCTCTTTACCTCCCTCCCTCCCTCTCTTTATCTCTGCCTTTCGCTCTCTCTCCCTCCCTTTCTCTTTCCTCCCCTTTCTCTTTCCATCCCTCCCTCCCTTTCCTTTCTCCCTACCCCCTCGCTCCCTCCCCCTTTCTCTTTACCTCCCCCCTTTCTCTCTCCCTCCCTCTCTTTCTCTCTCCCATCCTCCCTCTCCCTCCCTCTTTCTCTCTCCCCATCAATCTCCCCTTCCTCCCTCCTTCCCTCTCTCTCTCCCTCCCTGACCCCTCTCTCTTTATCTCTCTTTCCCCCCTCCCTCTCTCTCTCTCTGAACAATTAAACTTCAAATTATGCTTCTTAAATAAACAGAAAACCTTATTTTAAATCCGGGCAAAGCCAGGTACTTGCAGCATGAAAAAAACAATTACAACAAATCTTTATTTCTTTTTTCCGTCCCTAACACTTTCTTCTTCGTCCGTTCAATGACTCATTCACTTGGTTCGCGAATACAGTATCAATGCCCTGTGCATGATACAATTTGAATACAATAACATTTGAAGCACCCGCGCGCAAGTTCATGTACAATCGGGAAATGACGTCACAGAGGATTTACCATACCGTGAATACTTTAGTATAGTAAAATAATTAATTACAATTAAACTGCCCATTGAGATTGTATTAATAATGTTAATAATGTCACAGAAATATTTTAATTAACGTATTTTGGTTTATTAATGTGCAACTTTAATTTTAATCTTCTGAATACATAAACCGATAGGTAAATAGATATGCAATTTGCCATTCCCACTTTTAGAAACAAAAATGCAGTAAAATAATTTAGCCGAGAATTGTTTTTACCACTATTGATTTCACCAGACCATGTTTACAATTTGAGTTTCCGGAAGTTACGCATCTTTTGCTTTAGAAACAAAAATGCAGTAAAATATTTCTGTCTCCCACCGATCTCTTATCATAATAATTAATTACAATTAAACTACCCATCGAGATGAAACGAAACATGTCCTATAACCTTCCCCATGTCATTATGTGTACGTGTACCAAATTTCATGTTATTTGTTTTTCTGGATCTTGAGTTATAAGGGAACAGACAGACAGACAACAAATGCGTCTTATAAGTATAGAGAAACATTAGATAGTCATGGATCTGGTTCAGATGTAGAAATAAACATTAGATAGTCATTGATTTGGTTCAAATATAGAAATAAACATTAGATAGTCATTGATCTGGTTCAAATATAGAAATAAACATTAGATAGTCATGGATCTGGTTCAGATATAGAAATAAACATTAGATAGTCATTGATCTGGTTCAAATATAGAAATAAACATTAGATAAGTCATTGAAAGAAGAGAATGTGTTCATTCATACAAAGACAAAATGTATATATATATATATATATATATATATATATATATATATATATATATATATATGCACGATATGTCGCATCAGTGTTCAGACTTTAAATATACTACTGCGCGTGTCCCAAACCTATTTCATTCCAAAATTTATTTTTGTGTTCGTCATGTCCATTAAAATAACGCTAAAAGTTCAAGAAATAACGATCGTGTAGCTAACTATATATAACTGTATCGACCCACGTGACTCATTCTAGCCTAAATTAATTATATGCATACGTATATGTTGATTTATTTAGACATGAAGACAGACAGGCAGGGAGACAGGCAGGGAGACAGACAGACAGGCTGACAGACAGGCAGGGAGACAGGCATTTAAAGCAAATATTAAGATTATACCTTAACATGTTTCTGTCATCAACATGTCCTGTCATAGGTACGCATGTGCTATTATAGGCAGACATACTATATACAGACAGATATTCAGACAGACGGGCAAACAGATATACACTTCATTAAGACAAATTAACAGATAGATTTATAGATGTATGTAGAAAGACAGACAAATGATAGATAGATAGATAGATAGATAGATAGATAGATAGATAGATAGATAGATAGATAGATAGATAGATAGATAGATAGATAGATAGATAGATAGATAGATAGATAGATAGATAGATAGATAGATAGATAGATAGATAGATAGATAGATAGATAGATAGATAGATAGATAGAGGGTCATTACTTCTGCCCATCTACTTGGACTAACAACGAACTATTGAATCCCTGGACACTCCACGACATAGAAACAATCAAACATTATTTCAAAACAACTTTAACTTATAAAACATATGTCAGAAAAGTACGTATTTGACTCATACTGTATGAAATTTATGTGTTCAAAACCTTAGAACTTCTATATTTAGATATATTACCGAGTAACTTCAAACATGAAATTAATTTTCCTATTTCGAATTTTTTTTTTTCCTATTTTCTATCCATTCTTCTTTTTTTTAAATAAAGTTTATATATCAAACCATAATTTTATGATTGAATCTCAGTTAGTAAAATAATTATGTGTACTACTTTTTAAGTACAAATAATTGTTTTACAAACGATGTTATGTAATTATTCAAAATGATCTCACTGGTTTATTTTGCATTTCATTTTTAATAAAAACAACAACTTAGGAAATATTAATAAATTCAATTAAATGAATTTTTTCTGCAGGGACACAGATCAAAGAATAGATAATCTGAAGGTCTGGCCGTTGGATGACGTCAAGAAGTATGGTAACTTCACAGACTTTGACCAGGTCAAGCTCATGCTGGAAACTTACAGAAGCAATCTACTTAGTTCACCAAACAAAAGTAAAACCATCAAAGAGGAAATGTCCTTATATGTCACTGTCATCGAACATCTTATCCAATGGCTTTATGGGTAAATTGGTCGGCCTCGATTTCATCTTGGCTTTACATATAAATCGCGTGCAACTAGTAGAGCTTTTATTTTATTTTTGTTTCTTTACAATTTTTGTGTTCATTTATTTAGGGTACACCCCTTGCCCCCTCCCCATTCCAAAACCATATAATATTATATGTAAAATATACCATTGTGAGTAGCGCCCAGGGCATGATGCCCCCTTGCCCACCCTCGATACGCCACTGGAAAAGGGGGGGAAGATCCTAGGCAAAGACTTTCAGAGATGTTTCAGGCCCCTAGTTAAATACAGTGGATTCCGCTTAATTGGGACACCGCTTAGTTGGGACAAATCTCAAAGAAACCAAATCAAGAAGCCAATAGTAAATTTGTATTTTTAATTGGGACAGCCGCTTAATTGGGACAAAAAGCCTCGGTCCCGATGTGTCCCAATTAAGCGGAATCGACTGTATAAATATGTGAGCCTCAATAAGAGTCTGTGTCTCAATAGTTTCCGATTTTAAAAAGAAGAAGGGCACTTTAGACCGGTGGTCCCCAGCCCCCCGGGCCGCGGACAAGTACAAGAAACAATTCAATTATTTACTTTTTTTAATTTATTTCTCTCGTGATTGTGCGACTTTCCATGGACGATAAACAATCTACTCCTCCCCTCCCCTCCCCTCTTCAAGTGGGCAGCGGTGAAATGATCAAACGCTGACCGGGGGGACCACTGCTCTAGACTATAGGAGCGCCCCTTGGTAGCAGCCTAATTTGTCTATCCTAAAAGAACTGCTCCGGTCGTGTGTGTGAAGTCCCTGTAAGGATGAGATGAGATCTCTTAAATCCTATAAACCACTAATGGGACGGTTTTTATGGTCGTAGCCCTATCTGTTTTACTGACAATTGGGGGGAGGGGGGTCTAAACTATAGTTCATCCATACACGTGTTGATGTGGCCTACATAGATGGATTCTATTTTACATTGTACAAGTAAAAATACGGAGACACAGACTTAGACACACATCTATTTACAGTGCCATACAGTACACGCAAGAGGGAAACGAGTGGAGGCAGCTAGTGGCGTACCAGCTTCTTATCTCTTGCAAGAATGACATAGGTAAGTTATAGGTAAGTTATTAGTGTCATTGGTAAATTATGGGTAAAATATAGACAAAAGCAAGGTTCCTATTGTTTGTCACAATTTCTTTAATCTATAAATAATACACAACAGATGGATAGTTTCAAATAAAAGACACAATGAATATGTTATTTTTGCAAAGAAAATGTAAAATGTTCTATTTTCATTGTCGAAGTGATTACGTAACAAGTAGGGAGCTGTGGGGGAAGATTCGCTAAGACCGTCACTTTGTATTCCTTTTTTATTTTCATGTTAGCTGCTACTTTTCCTGTAGCGGAACGTTGGTGATATTTAAAATTAATAACATGTCCAGACTCATAGTGATTCTCGTCTCTGGAGATAGATTTAGAATCGTTTTGAAAGCATTCCAGTAATGAACTTATTGAAAACGATACCAATGTTTAACGATCAGCGTGTAGGTCATGTGTGGAGCCGCTTAGTTTAGTTTGCTACCGGTGATTGCGTCACGACTTTTGTATCCTATTTTCACGACTTTGGTTCTGATTCGCACTGTAATGCAACGGAAATTTCTGGCGCCACTAACTCTGTTTTTACACCACTGGATACCCCCTCATTAAAGTAGGTGTACTGTAAACCTTCCTCAGTAAAAAATAAAAAAATAAAATATATCATAGTTTAGTAGTCCAAAATGCCGAGAACCGTTGACCCAGTGCAATATTTTATCTTAATGATTGTATATTTCAGTAAAAATGGCATTGCTATTCATTAAATAAAAGTCCAAGTGACCTACTGAAAGGTTATTAATTATTCAAACGATCGTTTAATCTTTTAACACAAAAAAAACAACGTTTTAAAGTTATTTATTAAGCGCGTTAAGGAAAAAAAATAACTATTTAAAAAATATTGACAGTCAGTAAGTTGTTTCAACTTTCATTGTATATATATATATATATATATATATATATATATATATATATATATATATATATATATATATATATATATAGGCATAGAACGTACTCTTGGTGGTGTCTTTTACCTGGTCGGTCAGTTTCGTCAAGAAGAGTTCATGTGGTTCCTCAGTTCACAGAGTAAAGGTATAGGTGAGTGCACTAGGATTATTCTATTTATATCCTTTAAATTATCCTGTCTAGTTACTTTTTAATTGTTGGAGAGAAACATTTTAAGTGTTGCATTCTCGCCGCCACTAGGTGGGGGACAGGGAGGAGTTGAACACTTTGCCCCATTGGGTAAAGTAATCTGCTATATATAAAAAAAAAAGATTAAGCCATTGGTTGATGTGTGGGATCAGGGGCCCCAGTCTATGATGACTATCAGGGGCCTTCCCCCTAGATTACTTGGAAGCAGGCATTGATGGGTTACTCATCTCCACTCTAGTAAATTCTTTTCAACACACGGTGTGATATGTACCAAAGAACAAACACACTGTTATATGTACCGAAACAAACAATTTCATCTGTCTTACCTGTGTCATAAAAATATGAAAAGCAATTTTTTTTTTAAATCAATTTTTTTAAATATGCCAGTTAAATCGTGGAATAGAATTAAAAACAAAGTAAATTAATTTTTTAGCTATTTTTGTTTTTTTTTTTAAAAAAAAAAGAATCTATTTTCTGACAAGTGTATCGAATTTTATTCTTCCTTTACTGACAGGTAATTTCCAGGGATGTGAATTATTCTCTCCCCTTTTGAAACAACTCTATGAAAAGAAAATGGAGAAACACAAGTAGGTTTAATTAAGTTAAACCGACTCAAAGTATATCAAAGTATATCAAAGTATGTAGCATCTGTAACTTACATAATGTAATAAACCTTTTTTTTAAAACCTAAAGAGCAAAATATTTTATGTATTGTATTACTTCGATTAGAGTAAGAGAAGTTGTATAACACCTTCAAATACATAACTGCATCTTCTAGGATACACCATGTGGAAATATGTATGGATATACATGTGGGTATACGTTTGTATATACGTGTGGATATACGTGTGGATATACGTGTGGATATACGTGTGGATATACGTGTGGATATACGTTTGGATATACGCGTGGATATACGTTTGGATATACGTGTGGATATACGTTTGTATATACGTGTGGAGATACGTGTGGATATACGTGTGGATATACGTGTGGATATACGTGTGGGTATACGTGTGGTATACGTTTGTATATACGTGTGGGTATACGTGTGGGTATACGTTTGGATATACGTGTGGATATACGTTTGTATATACGTGTGGATATACGTGTGGATATACGTGTGGGTATACGTGTGGGTATACGTGTGGGTATACGTGTAGATATATGTATGGATGTACGTGTGGATATACTTTTGGATATACGTGTGGATATATGTATGGATATACATGTGGATATACGTGTGGATATACGTGTGGAAATATGTGTAGATATGAATGTGGAAATATGTGTGGATATATGTTCGGATATACGTGTAGATATACAGGTGGATATACGTGTAGATATATGTGCGGATATACGTGTGTGCGAATATACGTTTAGATAAACGTTAACAGCATTACGATTCAGCCAACACGTAAACTGTTTGATTTACATGATTTTTGTTTACCCCGCCCGCCCCCAACTCCCTTATCCTCCAATACTACACATACACTATCTTTACTGCTAAATAAAATACGTGTAACAATTGCACTAGACTTGATGCTGAAGGTTACGGGTTCGAGTCCCAGAGTCACCTTCATATGTCTCCTGTGGTGCCTCCACGGCCTTTGCTCTATGGGCTATCGTGTGGGTGGTAAAAGCGTCGTACAAAAAAAAAAACACGCCCCGTTATTCTTTATTGTTCAAAATAGTATCCAGAGAAAAACATGCCCCTTACAGTAACTTTAATTATATTTTTTGTTTATCCATCTATTTAATCGCCTATCAACTAGTAGTTT
Source organism: Bulinus truncatus (assembly GCA_021962125.1). NCBI lineage: Eukaryota > Metazoa > Mollusca > Gastropoda > Planorbidae > Bulinus > Bulinus truncatus. Next base: position 4,236,331 of record JAGDYQ010000024.1, read on the forward strand.
ATATAATCTAAGTCAATCTAAGTCATGAACATCTTATTCGATCTGGAGATTTAAAAAAAATATGTAAACATATGACTTCATTTTATGAAATTTCACACCATCACCTTAGAGGTGTTAGTGTCATAGATATATAGCTTCACTGTCGCTTGCATATTTCCTTAACACAGGCACGACTATCTGATAGAAAACATAGACAGAATGAGGACAGAGATAGCGGTCATATCAGAGAACTCCAGCAGGGTGGCGGAGAGGTCGTTCAATGCCAGCACCTGGTGGTTTAAAAATATGACCAACTACCTGAATGTTCTCTTCGAGGTGCAGAACGAGCTGGCCATAGACATAGCCTATTCCCTTGATGGTGAGTATACAATGGTTTTTACTTTGATGGTGAGCATACAATAGTCTTTACTTTGATGGTGAGTATACAATAGTCTTTACTTTGATGGTGAGTATACAACAGTCTATTCCCTTGATGGTGAGCATACAATAGTCTATTCCCTTGATGGTGAGCATACAATAGTCTATTCCCTTGATGGTGAGTATACAATAGTCTATTCATCTATTCCCTTGATGGTGAGTATACAATAGTCTATTCCCTTGATGGTGAGTATACAATAGTCTATTCCCTTGATGGTGAGCATACAATAGTCTATTCCCTGGATGGTGAGTATACAATAGTCTATTCTCTTGATGGTGAGTATACAATAGTTTTTACTTTGATGGTGAGTATACAATAGTCTATTCCCTGGATGGTGAGTATACAATAGTCTATTCTCTTGATGGTGAGTATACAATGGTTTTTACTTTGATGGTGAGTATACAATAGTCTATTCCCTTGATAGAGAGCTTACAATAGCATATTCCCTGGTATATGGTGCACCTAATGCAGCTGCTTGACTGTCTGGTACATAAAGCACATAGAGCACTGCTTGACTGTCTGGTACATAAAGCACATAGAGCACTGCTTGATTGGCTGGTACACGGTGTACTTAGGGCAACTTCTTGATTAACTGGTACAAGGGCCTGCACTGTGATTAACTTCCGTGATAAACTGATAAATACTAAATTAATGGTGAGCAACGTGTCCCTTTAAAGCTGTACGTGACTTCTACACAATCAGTTTTTTTTATTGTTATAAACGTATATCTTGTG
>JAGDYQ010000024.1:4242482-4295049 GCA_021962125.1 Bulinus truncatus
GATAGATAGATAGATAGATAGATAGATAGATAGATAGATAGATAGATAGATAGATAGATAGATAGATAGATGATAGATAGATAGATAGATAGATAGATAGATAGATAGATAGATAGATAGATAGATAGATAGATAGATAGATAGATAGATAGATATGATAGATAGATAGATAGATAGATAGATAGATAGATAGATAGATAGATAGATAGATAGATAGATAGATAGATAGATAGATAGATAGATAGATAGATAGATAGATAGATAGATAGATAGATAGATAGATAGATAGATAGATAGATAGATAGATAGATAGATAGATAGATAGATAGATAGATAGATAGATAGATAGATTGTCCGTTGTGTTATCCAAATTTTTTCCTCCGTCTCTATCATCCAGAAATATGCCAACTCCCTATCGGAACAGACAAAAGAACTGAACAAAGAAAGGAAGCGAGCAGAGTCTCTATTGTATCAGATGCTACCAGAGCAGGTAGCCAGGCAGCTGAAGGAGAACAATACTGTAAGTCTAAACTGTAACAGCTGATAGAGCAGCCATTTATTCTAAAGTTAAACATTTTAAAATATCGGCACCGCAATGTAAACTTTATTAAAGAGAAGTACTCTTTTAATCAGGGCCGGCTCTGGGCATAGGCAACATAGGCAGCTGCCTAGGGCGCCAAATTACTAGGGGCGCCAAATTTTAGAAAAAAAAAACTTTCAAAAGAAGGGGCGGGCGTCCTAATAGATGACTGCCTAGGGCGCCAAATCGCCTGGGGACGGCTCTGCTTTTAATGTAATATATATATATATATATATATATATATATATATATATATATATATATACTTATAAGACGCATTTGTTGTCTGTGTGTCTGTTCCCTTATAACTCAAGATCCAGAAAAACAAATAACATGAAATTTGGTACACGTACACATAATGACATGGGGAAGGTTATAGGACATGTTTCGTTTCATCTCGATGGGTAGTTTAATTGTAATTAATTATTATGATAAGAGATCGGTGGGAGACAGAAATATTTTACTGCATTTTTGTTTCTAAAGCAAAAGATGTGTAACTTCCGGAAACTCAAATTGTAAACATGGTCTGGTGAAATCAATAGTGGTAAAAACAATTCTCGGCTAAATTATTTTACTGCATTTTTGTTTCTAAAAGTGGGAATGGCAAATTGCATATCTATTTATCTATCGGTTTATGTATTCAGAAGATTAAAATTAAAGTTGCACATTAATAAACCGAAATACGTTAATTAAAATATTTCTGTGACATTATTAACATTATTAATACAATCTCAATGGGCAGTTTAATTGTAATTAATTATTTTACTATACTAAAGTATTCACGGTATGGTAAATCCTCTGTGACGTCATTTCCCGATTGTACATGAACTTGCGCGCGGGTGCTTCAAATGTTATTGTATTCAAATTGTATCATGCACAGGGCATTGATACTGTATTCGCGAACCAAGTGAATGAGTCATTGAACGGACGAAGAAGAAAGTGTTAGGGACGGAAAAAGAAATAAAGATTTGTTGTAATTGTTTTTTTCATGCTGCAAGTACCTGGCTTTGCCCGGGTTTAAAATAAGGTTTTCTGTTTATTTAAGAAGCATAATTTGAAGTTTAATTGTTCAGATAGAGAGAGAGGGAGGGGGGAAAGAGAGATAAAGAGAGAGGGGAAAGGGAGGGAGAGAGAGGGAAGGAGGGAGGAAGGGGAGATAGATGGGGAGAGAGAAAGAGGGAGGGAGAGGGAGGATGGGAGAGAGAAAGAGAGGGAGGGAGAGAGAAAGGGGGGAGGTAAAGAGAAAGGGGGAGGGAGAGAGGGGGTAGGGAGAAAGGATAGGGAGGGAGGGATGGAAAGAGAAAGGGGAGGAAAGAGAAAGGGAGGGAGAGCGAAAGGCAGAGATAAAGAGAGGGAGGGAGGTAAAGAGAGGGCGGGAGGAAGGGATAGGGAGATGGGGAGGGAGGGAGGGAGAGAGAGAGAGGGGGGTAGGGAGAAAACAAAAGGTAAACAGAAAACCTTATTTTAAACCCGGGCATAGCCGGGTACTTGCAACTAGTATATATATATATATATATCATCTAGAAGAGAAGCACTCTTATGTTATCTTTATCATCTTAAAGAGCAGTCCTATTGCAATGCAAACTTCACCATCTAAAAGAGCAATACTCTAAGCCTAAACTTCGACATGTAAAGAGCTTTATCACCAACCGTTTTCCTGACACCCCCAATGTTCCGATCATTTTTTCTGTTTACATCAAATTTATATTCTAGCTGTCTTGGTTTTGTTTCGACATTTTGCTGTCAATCTATTGTGTGTGTGTGTGTGTGTGTGTCAATCTACATCTATGTACTGCCGTTCTGGCAAGTCTACTCTAAAGTGATAAAATAGAAGAAAAGTGTGCAGTGTTGCAGGTTTTGTCAAATATTGATTTTATTTAACACCCACTATAAACTAAACAAAAAAAAAGACACAGATGTAAAAGGAAAAAAAAACGAAACAAATATGTGATCTATGATTCATTAATGATACGCGACAGTAATAAAAATAATACACGATAGGCAATTCAAATCCAATGATTAATCAGCTTACTGTTAGGACAGCCTACTACTATGACAGCTTACAACTAGGACAGCTTGCTACTAGAACAGATTACTACTATGACAGCTTACAACTAGGACAGCTTGCTACTAGAACAGATTACTACTTTGACAGCTTACAACTAGGACAGCTTGCTACTAGAACAGATTACTACTATGACAGCTTACAACTAGGACAGCTTGCTACTAGAACAGATTACTACTATGACAGCTTACAACTAGGACAGCTTGCTACTAGAACAGATTACTACTATGACAGCTTACAACTAGGACAGCTTGCTACTAGAACAGATTACTACTTTGACAGCTTACAACTAGGACAGCTTGCTACATTTACGTTGAATCATTTATTTTAGCTATATATTTAAAATTTAAATGCGAAAATTATTCTTTAATAATAATAATAATAATGCGAAAATGTCAGATAACATGCCATCATATTGGTGCGGTTGTGTTAGGGCAAAAACAACAAATCACGCCCACCAATGGTGTAGCTTAGAGTCCCAGGTTCGATCATCGGTGAGAATCAAAGATATTTATATGAATTCTACACTTAATCTGCCCCGATGGCCCTTTATACCTTAACCGAGACTGCAAGGGCAATAAAGGCACTAACGGGGGGGGGCATGTTTAACAGGCATCGCCTAGTACAGAGCCATCGTTACAGCCTAATAGCCCCGTCTCCTCCCAAGGGAGGAGCGAACCAGCGTGCTGAAGACGAACCATTGTGTTGTGGGGCCAGTGGATCCACGCGTAACGACGGGCACTGCTCGATATAACTGACCCACCACCCGAACAAGCCAGTAGGTCATTGACCTGGACAGAATCGGTCAAAGTTAAAATTCGAAATATAGTCTGCATCTGGTTTTATAACCCAGTCTACAAAGTATAACCCAGTTTATCCAGTATAACCCAGTCTATCCAGTATAACCCAGTATATTCAGTAAAACCCAGTCTACACATTATAACCCAGTCTACACAGTATAACCCAGTCTACACATTATAACCCAGTCTACACAGTATAACCCAGTCTATCCAGTATAACCCGGTCTACACGGTATAACCCAGTCTACACATTATAACCCAGTCTACACAGTATAACCCAGTCTATCCAGTATAACCCGGTCTACACGGTATAACCCAGTCTACACAGTATAACCCAGTCTATCCAGTATAACCCGGTCTACACAATATAACCCAGTCTACACAGTATAACCCAGTCTATCCAGTATAACCCATTCTATCCAGTATAACCCGGTGTACACAATATAACCCAGTCTACACAGTATAATCCAGTCTACACAGTATAACCCATTCTATCCAGTATAACCCAGTCTACACAGTATAACCCAGTCTACACAGTATAACCCAGTCTATCCCGTATAACCCGGTCTACGCAATATAACCCAGTCTACACAGTATAACCCAGTCTACACAGTATAACCCAGTCTATCCAGTATAACCCAGTCTATCCAGTATAACCCAGTCTACACAGTATAACCTAGTCTATCCAGTATAACCCAGTCTACACAGTATAACCCAGTCAACACAGTATAAACCAGTCTATCCAGTTTAACCCGGTCGACACATTATAACCCAGTCTATCCAGTATAACCCAGTCTACACAGTATAACCTAGTCTATCCAGTATAACCCAGTCTACACAGTATAACCCAGTCTACACAGTATAAACCAGTCTATCCAGTTTAACCCGGTCGACACATTATAACCCAGTCTACACAGTATAACCCAGTCTACACAGTATAACCCATTCTATCCAGTATAACCCAGTCTACACAGTATAACCTAGTCTATCCAGTATAACACAGTCTACACAATATAACCCAGTCCACGGGTCAAAAATCTCCCACGATTACATTAATCTCGAGCATAAATTATTTGATATCATCGATTATATTAGATAAACAAGAGTAGTTTCCCCTTGTAATCAAATAACTGGTGCACTCCCTTTGTGGATGATTACGTCAAATCCCGTAGTCTCAGATTCATTTTTTTTTTGTTAAATTAAACCTTTAAAAAAAAAAACATTGCCATAATTTAATTTTATGACCAGTAAAAAAAAAAGCAATAAGATATCTTAGGAGTGGTAAGAGAGAGGAAGAAAGATAGAGAGAGAGAGAGAATTGGGGGGGGGGGAGATTCAATTAAGGAAGGGAAGCAATCCATATATCTCAGTCGTGAAAGGTCATCCTATTTTCTGAGTTACATGCAACCCACCCCGCCCACTTTCAGGATGAGTGTCCACTTCGATCACGTGATATAGTTGGGACATAATTTAACCAGATCACCCCCTCCATCCCCCCCCCCTCCACCTGATAAAGTCAAGTTATATCATTCGCAGTAATCCCTGAATAACCATTACTAAAGTGTAACAATCTGCGGGAAACAACTCTTTCTCAGCGACGACATAATTATGCCCCTTGCTGTTCGCATTAATGAACATTCCCCGTCGCAACACTGTCAACCCCCCTTTCCCCCCCCCCCCCCCCGTCCCCACAACATAATTTTCATAAGAAATAAGTTTGTCACAGGATCGGTCAATGAGAGGTCCAGTAACTTCTTGAACTCATACTATTGCAGTATTTCATGTCAATGTTATCGGCCGGGCTTATGGTATGTGTGTGTGTGTGTGTTTGTTTGATGGATGTGAATGGGTGTGAATTGAATGTAGTTAGTTATTCAAGTTCGAACGCACTTTATCCTTTTAAAATCATCTTGATTTAACGACCGCGCTCTCTTACTCAAACAGCTCCATCACACTGTCCACAAATAAATTAGTATCTCATTGTATTCAGACTAATAAATGGACTATCCACTAATACATTACGGTAATATCTGATAGTATTTAGACTAATGACGGGGACAGGAGGCCGAGTGGTGTAGAGCGCTTGACTGTCGACAGGAGGGTCCCGGGTTCGAATATCAGTGAGAACCTTGGGACTTTTTAAGGTCACTGTTGAAAGTCCCCAAAAGTTGGGGGAAGTAAAGGCGGCTGGGCGCTGTGCTAACCACGCAATCCCGTCATGTGCCAAGGTAACAGAAACAGATGAATTCTACACTTCATATGGCCCGATGAGTCCTTTGGGGCTTAAGGGAACTAGACTTTTTTTTATTTGGACTAATAAATGGACTGTCCACTAATAAATTAATATCTGATTGTATTCTGTAGTCAGAGTTTATTATGACCACCCGCCCACCCCAAGCCTCATTATACTCAGCACCGGTCTTTAGGAGTAGTGGACTAGGTCACGGCTCAGTGCCTAAGTCTGTCAAACCGTTATACCAGAGAAGCTGGAGAGAATACATTTTAAAAACGCAGTGGCTTCGAATACGACCGGGTGTGTTTCGTATTTTTTTTTCCGAGACACGACCAGCAAACTTTGATGACGTCAGTAAACAGATAGAACTCTTATGATTTAAAGTTATTTTCTTTTCGCGGGAACGAGTAATTTTGTCTACTTATACATTAAAATTGCATCTTGGCACAGTGGTGAAACCGTTTGGTCTATGACTCATTTTTATGCTGACTATACCCAGGTTCGATTCCTACCTGAAACATATCTTTTTTTTATTGTGTTTTTTTTTTCAGAATGTATCCTTTTAGTTGTTTTAATGAAAATTAACTAACTAGATATCTTTGACATTTTTTTTAAATTAAAATAATTTATATTTTAGGATGTTGTAAAAAAAAGAAACAACAACTAATTAGGTTTTTTTTTAACTATTTCATAAATTTAAAAAAATATATTTTGAAAATATGTATCAAAGCTGAACACAGAGGCGTAACAATTTTAAGGGATGGGGGGGGGTCCAAAATCGAAAGTCCCGCCGGGCTCCAGCTTCAGGGAGACCCCAAAATTATTTTTTACATTAAATATTAAGAACATAATCTCATGTCATGGTATCGAATGTCAAAATGCAAGGCCCCCAAATCCTAGGTTCGGCAATGGCTTTACAATAGTTTATCTTCCTGCAAAGGCTTTGCAGGGTATAGCAAGTCCTAAGGCTAAACATTACATAACTTTTCCTTACCATCATTTTTGCCTCACACTTTAAAAAATTCAGAGACGCCTACATATTTCAAATTTACTAAATAATAATAAGATTAAGAAACGAAAATAGAGGGGATGGGGAAGCATTTATATCCGAGAATCGAACCAAATACTGACGGAGACGAATTAACGAGTGTTAGCTTTCTGGGGGGGGGGGGGGGTACGATAGATACTAATTTAGCGCATAATTTTTTGTTTTATTCGTCCGACTTTATTAGGCTTGGGCAGACCCGAAAACTCTTAGTCTTAGACATATATCCTGACAACTAAAAAATACAATTCAAAGCCGTATTTATTTTAAAAAAAATATAAAAATATCTCCGATTATTAACAGCAAATGACTTTATTTATTAGGCTTGGACAGACCCGAAAAAAATTAAAGCAAAATATAAAAATATCTCCGATTATTAACGGCAAATGACGTCATCAAAGTCTGCAGTAAATACGAGTTCTCATTCATTCTGTTTACTGACGTCATCAAAGTTTGCTGGTCGTGTCTCAGAAAAAAAAAATACGGAACACACCCGGTCGTATTCGAAGCCACTGCCTTTTAAAAATGCGTTCACGATTACAAGCACAAAAAAAAAACAATTGCTATCTACTAAACGCACTGTTCGTTCTATTATTGTCATTTCATTTTTTTTTATGTATACTTTGTTAGGTCATAGTTTATTTTTCAAAATACTTTTACTAATTTGCTGTGTTTTTTTACGTTTTGACCTTTGTCACGTGGACAGAAGTGTCAATATGAGAAAGAAAAAAAAAGTGTCCGGCTAGTGACCGGTAAAAGAAATCTATTTATAAACATTACATCCCTTCCGTCAAAGGGAGTGTAGAAGTGGTCGTCAGATCGTAAACAATAGAATGCCTTCCAGTTGAGACCACAATGTAAATAGCCACGGGTCATTGATCACGTGGAATACACTGGACAATGGAGACAATTTTTTTTTTAAAAAAAAAAAGGGTGGAAGACGGGGAACTTGACAATGTATAGAAGAAGGGGGACGGAAGACGGGTAATTTCTAGATGGACACCGTATAGAAGAATTGGGTTTCTCAAGACTCACTCAACTAGACCATAAGGATTGCATTTGATTTCTACAATATAGGGGGCGGATGGTCGACTGTTGACCTGAAGGTCACTGGTTCGATCCTCGGTGAGGACCAATGGATATTTCAGGTATATAGTGATTTATAGGGTCTGGAAGATTTCATCTCATCATTACTTCACACACACACACACGCACTTAATTAATGTCAAGCGCCTATAATGATATTTATAATTTGTTTGTTTTTTATAGATTGAATCTTTATGATTAAAAAAAACTTTTTATACAGAACAAACGAAAATACAAACATAAAATACAAACATGTATACTCTTTATGGAGGAAGGAACAAAAGTTGTCTGTTGAATGAAGCTAATGTAGAGAAAACCAAAAAACTCATACCATTCAGCGATGTTATTAAACATGTTTACATATTTGTTTGTTTACTTTGTGTTGAGTTGGTTTCTATGCGGGCGTAATCCGTAAGATTGTACAGGGGTGAAGTTATTATAGCCATCCATTCCAGCTGACATTACAAGAGTGTTCCATGATGATCAATATGTGTAGCATTAGAACGAAATCAAAGAAAATTAAAAAAAAAAAAAAAGGCTAATAGAAGACTTGCTCTCATCTAAGCGTATTGTTAGAAGCTAATAAAGTACAAAAAAAAAACAGATTCGGGTGCACGATGTCTTAAGAATCCTCGGGGGATATGGTCTCTCACTCTCTCTCACTCTCTTTCTCTCTATCACTCTCTCTCTCTCGTTCTCTCTCTCCTTCTCTCTCTCTCTCTCTTTCTCTCTATCACTCGCTCTCTTTCTCTCTCACTCTCTCTCACTCTCTCTCTTTCTCTCTATCACTCTCTCTATATATATCACACTCTCTCTCTTTCTCTCTCTCTCTCTCTCTCTCTCTCTCTCTCTCTGTCTGGGTATACAGGGCTTTAGCTAATCAACTCAACATAGTTTTTTTTTTCTAAAAATGTGAGGACATAAATGTACTGTTGATAGAGTGCAAATAAAACATTTCTCAATGTGGCTAGTATCTTAGTAATGTCACAAAACGTGTTTAATTTGAAAAGATAGATAGCTAGATAGCTAGATAGCTAGATAGATAGATAGATAGATAGATAGATAGATAGATAGATAGATAGATAGATAGATAGATAGATAGATAGATAGATAGATAGATAGATAGACAGACAGACAGACAGACGGACAGACAGACGGACGGACGGACGGACGGACGGATAGACAGATAGATAGATAGATAGATAGATAGATAGATAGATAGATAGATAGATAGATAGATAGATAGATAGATAGATAGATAGATAGATAGATAGATAGATAGATAGATAGATAGATAGATAGATAGATAGATAGATAGATAGATAAAGACAGACACACAGACAAACACACAGACAGACACACAGACAGATATCAATTGCCTTCATAGCAGACATCAATTTTACTAATTGGCTACGAAGATGTTATTGACCTGAAGTTAAAACTAAGCCTGAACATCGTCTTCCATCGTCTTAACGATATGAACAAAAGTTATAATTAGCATTTTATAAAACCCGTTGAAATACGTTGTTTGTTTTTTTTAATTCAAATGTCATTGGGTTGTGATGACATAAATGTCACAACCAATGCAAGGTTAATCTGAATAGAATTCGTTTGAGTGTGCCACGTGGTAATACGGTCAGATGGATCTGTCAAAATAACCTTGACCTATTTTTTAAGGTTAAAGTGACACGATTTGTAACTATTTTATGATTCAACGAGATAGTCTTGTAAAAAAAAAAAATCTTTTAACGTTAATTTTTTTTCCCAATGTGTCTTTGTCAACCTTCCTGTCCGTCAATTGATCGATCGGAATTTCGCCGTGTTTACCATTGGACATTATTAACATTTTATAAAGTACAAAACCTTCATCTATTCCTCTCCAATACCATCATGCACTTATATAAACATGGCGCGGAATAAGGTTAGTTGGGGCCTGGGGCGCAGAAGAGAAAACTTGGGCGTTCGAGGTAAAAGGGAGACATCCAATTAGGTATAAAGATTGGTTGTTGTTGTTGTTGTTTTAAGTTGTTTTTTTTTTATAAAGTTTGGTTTATGCACAGAGCTTGGTTCTGTGGGTACAAAGTTGCTCTTTTTTTTCGGTTTGTTATATAGTTTGGTTTTGTTGGTTTTTTTTTTTTCTTTGGGTTCCTATAACGATTTGTTTTTTTCCGGAATTAAGTCTGGCTTTCCATAAACTTGGGTTTTGTGGATATAAACTTGGGTTTTGTGGATATAAACTTGGGTTTTATGGATATAAACTTGGGTTTTGTGGGTATACACTTGGGTTTTGTGGGTATAAACTTGGGTTTTGTGGATATAAACTTGGGTTTTGTGGGTATACACTTGGGTTTTGTGGGTATAAACTTGGGTTTTGTGGGTATAATTTGGGTTTTGTGGATATAAACTTGGGTTTTGTGGATATAAACTTGGGTTTTGTGGATATAAACTTGGGTTTTGTGGATATAAACTTGGGTTTTGTGAATATAAATTTGAGTTTTGCAAGAATTAGATAGATTTAGAGACCGGGCTATGAATATAGTTAAAGCCTGAGAAAAGGGGGAGGACGGAGATGGGGAAATACAGTGACTGTGAATGACAGAGAGATAAACACACAAAAGTGCAAGTACTAGATAGATGGTGAGCTCATCAGAAATCACCTAGACTATCGAAATACCTTTAGTAATGGGATGAAAGCTTAGTGAGCTTAATAATAGTGTAGAGTAGATTCACTAACGAAATATGTCCATTAACAAATTAATGTTCAATTCCTGACTTAAGGTTTCGTCCCTAAAAAAAACAAATGAATGGCTCTTATATGAACTTAACACACACACACACACACACAGTGGATTCCGCTTAATTGGGACACCGCTTAGTTGGGACAGCCGCTTATTTGGGACAAATCTCAAAGAAACCAAACCAAGAAGCCAATAGTAAATTCGTATGTTTAATTGGGACAGCCGCTTAATTGGGACAAATAGCCTCGGTCCCGATGTGTCCCAATTAAGCGGAATTGATTTGTATATATATATATATATATATATATATATATATATATATATAAATAAAATATATATATATATATATATATATATATATATATATATATATATATATATATATGCCTGCACTACCACCTGCATTACCATGCCTCGGTGGTACACTTAGGAGAAAATTCCCGTAGACTTGTAATAGTATACAAAATGTCTTTCCTTTATTGTATCCTTTTTAACGTAGAGAATAAAATGTAGAAAATAATTTGTAAAAAATTTTAAAAAATGATAATTTAAACAAAAATATGTTTTTATTCTCAATTCATCTCTTTATATATGAAACTTTTACAGAAATAATGAAAAGGAAATTATTTTAGGTTTAAACGCTCCAAACAGGCGAGGGATTCATCTAGCACAAGTGGGTGTGGGGGTTGCAAAAAAACCGTGTGTGTTAATTATTTTTTAAGAGTTCACTTGAATTTATTCAAAGCCTCGAAAAATAAGAATAGATCTTTTAATTAAACTGGTAATGAGATCTGCAATATTCCATTTAATTCTACTAGGCCTGAAAAAAAAAATAAGAAATTTGAACAGAATTGAAACAGAAAGCATAAAAGATTCTAACATACGAGGTTTTTAAATCATTGAAATATTCCACTGGCACCACGTAATGCTTTCTGTAACCCCGTTATTTTGTCATGTTTCAGTGTTAACTTTTATCACTTTGTGACTTTGTCCATCGCCAGGTGACCGACCATTTGTCACTTGTATTTTCTGTAATCCTGCTAATTGGTCAGTTCTCCGTGTTACCTTCCATCACTTTTGTGACATTGTCCATCGCCAGATGACCATTGGTCACTTGTGTGTTCTGTAATCCTGTTATTTGGTCTGTTCTCCGTGTTACCTTCCATCACTTTTGTGACATTGTCCATCGCCAGATGACCATTGGTCACTTGTGTGTTTTGTAATCCTGTTATTTGGTCTGTTCTCCGTGTTACCTTCCATCAAGCTTGTGACATTGTCCATCGCCAGGTACCCGCGGAGAGCTACGAAGACGTGACCATATTCTTCTCGGACATCGTGGGGTTCACCACCATTGCCGCCTCGTGTACGCCCCTGGAGGTGGTGGCCCTGCTGAACAGCCTGTACACCTGTTTCGACCGGAGGCTGGAGCTGTACGACGTGTACAAGGTGGAGACCATTGGTGACGCCTACATGGTGTCTTCCGGTCAGTTCTGTGTGTCTGTTGTTAATTTTAAACTTTGAGTGTGTGTGTGTGCGTGAGAGAGAGAGAGAGTGATTGTGTGTGTGCGTGTTTGTGTGTGTGTGTGTGTGTTAGTTTTTTTTATTGTGTGTGTGTGATTATAAGTGTGTGAGTGAGTGTGTGTTAGTGTGTGTGTAAGTGTTTTGTGAGCAGTGCTCGATTTAAGAAAAAAAACAGTGCCGGGGGAAGGAAAAAAAATGTCTGCAGAGCCGGGAATAAATGTCTATCGTTTCATCCCCGGCTGGGATATATTAGCTAAAGCAGAGCCGGGGATGAAAGTTCTCAGTGCCGGGGATATCCCCGGCATCCCCGGCGGAAAATCGAGAACTGTTTGTGAGTGCGTGTGTGTGAGTCTTATTGTGCGAGAGAAAGAGAGAGAGTGAGTGATAGTGTGTGTGTGGGGGGGTGTTGGTGTACACTCTATTATTAAGGTCTATCTATAGACGTTTGTTTTTTTCTACGTGTTGAGATCAAATTTGAAACTTGAATAGAAGGTGAGACAATCAGGTTCAGAGGATTGTGATTTATTTTGAAAAGACATTATATAGTTTGGACCGGAGGGGGGAGCCGGTAGATTATATTTGACATAACGGAAATAATCATTAAAAATGTATTCAAATTAGTAGAAAATATTTAATTATTTAGTTATATAATTAAATAATATTGTTCTATTATGTTATGGTGGGGGAAAAAAGAGGTGGGGTCAAATATTGTACCCTTTTAGCAATATATAATATGTGAACGGTACTTTAACACAATTCATTCGCTAATCACTTGCAGCATAATGTACATGTAATTTTTAATAAAGAAAAGTTCCTAATCAAGTTGCCGTGTTACACCCACCATCTTTAAAAAAAAAACCGCTCTGTTTATTAGTTGTTTTAAATCAAAATTATTTTTCGTGAGTTTAGTATAATTCAAATTATTATTCTACCTGACTTTCCAAAACAATATTTTTCATGACCGTCTGTTTAATTTTTTTTTTCCCTCTTAAATTTTTTCATGAACTATTTTTAAAAAAAAAAACGTAAATAGAAATTCTTACTGATCAAACATAAATAAAGGAATATTTTTTCTTAAAAATAACTCTGTGGTCAATTTAATTGTAGATGGCAGTGACCTAGTTTATCACTCAGTTATTATAGGGACAACCAAATATTTCCAAAGCAGACTGTGAATACACCAGATATTGTGTGTGTGTGATGTCTACTAACGCCATTGCTCGTATGAAAAATTGATAATCTGTTTTAATAAATGAAAGCAAGAAGGCAGACGTTTGTGTTTTTCTTTCAACTCTTGTAAACATGTTTGTATTTTGTATTTATAGGTTATAACAATATGGGGATAAAACTGTATGTGAGATGCCATTCGCAAACTAAATAATGGTAATTAGAAAAACTTCGATGGTTTATCTGGGTCTACATTTTAGTAGATGTAAAACTCTGAATTAGAATAAAGAAGTGCAGAATTGTTAAAGAATTGTTTACCCTTCTTTGTTATCATATTTTACTTTTTAATTTCACCATTACTGCAAGCTGAATGTTTACACTTGTACACACCAATGCGAAAAAAAAGTGAAAGAAGTGAAATAAATTAATTGAAGCTGGTATGTAGGCAACGATTTGGTCTTTTCTAGCTGGTGTGATTTCTAATTGTCCACTAAGGTCTACAGCCAACGAGTGTGATCAATAGCAGTTCAATGATCATTCCAGTAATAAAAACATACGCTTACTTTCTATAATAAAACTACTTCTTATTACAACAGCTTTAAAAACATGACAACTGACTGTTAAAGACATATTCAAGAACTAATCAATGTCTGCAACTCAGGGGCATAGTTCTGGACAGGCAACCTGGGCTACTGCCCACGGCCCCCCAAACATTTTATAATGTCTTTTCTTAGGGCCTCCAATAATCTCTGGAAGTCTATGCCTTGGGCCCCCATACACTTAACAACGGCTCTGCAAGAACTCATCCCTTGTTTCCTTGTCTCTCCACTTGTCCAGGCGTGCCTAAACGAAATGGCAGAAAGCACGTGACCCAGATAGCCACCATGGCGCTGGATCTGGCTCACCATGCCGGTCATATCAATATACCTCATCTACCTGGGAAATACCTCAGCCTTCGTGCAGGGATTCATACAGGTGAGGTCAACTTTGTAATAATTTGAAATATTGAAACAAAAAAAAACAATGACCTGAAATAAACAATAACTTTACGTCATTTCAAATTCAACAAACAACAGGCCTAAGTATTGGCGAAGCGAGCTTAACTCGCCCCCCCCCCCAATTCGAAAATCATATAATATTATATTAAAATACACCATGTGGCGCCCCTTTGTGAGTAGCGCCCGGAGCATGACGCCCCCTTGATCCCCCTCACTACGCCAATGGGCCTAGCGTTGGGCCATTTCAAATTTTGATTTGAGTGTGAAACATAAAAATGAAAGCTATGGTGCTAGATTTTAAAATGTTTAAGTTCCAAAAAAAAAAAGTGATTTGCGATATGTGTTCTAGAATCTGAGATATTGGGTAGATTCCTGTATTGTGATAAATAACTATATGAGTTTCTAAAAACATGATATAATCAAAAGTGTTCTAAAACGTGAGATCTATTTTGTCATGTAATAGATGAAGTTTGTTCCAAATAGTAAGATGTATGATGTTTGTTCCAAATAGTAAGATGTATGATGTTTGTTCCAAATAGTAAGATCTATGATGTTTGTTCCATATAGCAAGATGTATGATGTTTGTTCCAAATAGTAAGATGTATGATGTTTGTTCCAAATAGTAAGACGTATGATGTTTGTTCCAAATAGTAAGATGTATGATGTTTGTTCCAAACTGCGAGATACGCAAAATGGGTTAAATGTGACAAACAGAGCGTTACATTTTGTTACAGCTGTGGAGCTTTCACAAATAGGTCATACAAACCAGAAATTTGCTAATTAGACTCTTTTTAGCTGACCATCCTTTTTGCTTTTAAACAGGCGCTGTAGTAGCCGGTGTAGTGGGGTCGAAGATGCCCAGGTATTGTCTGTTTGGTGATACGGTGAACACTGCCAGCAGGATGGAGTCAACCGGTAAAGGTGAGAAGATTTGTATGGATGGGCAGTCACTTTTAAAAGGCTGTTTTTTTTTTATTGAGTATGATAATAATAATTAGGGAGCGACCGATATGCCTTTTTACCGATAGTCCGATACCGATATTTTCCCCCAGCATTTTTACCGATACCGATACCGATACCGATACCGATATTTTCTTTTTAGGGGCTGTCCATTATTTATGTCAACAAATTTTTGGCGATTTTTACCTCCCCCCCTGTCAACAACTTGTCAAACTTCCAGAGACCCCCCTATAAAATTACGTAAACATTTGATTACCCCCCTAAAAAAAGGTGGCTTCCAAAATGTTTATGTGGCAAAATTAGTAGGAATATAGTTAGTTTAATTAAAATACTGAATGTTAAGCGAGTGTGTAACACAAAACTACAAACGCTGCTTAATTTTCCTATATATTAAGTAATTATATTCAATTTAAAAAAGTAACATTGTTGACGTCAACTTTTCTTGACCTCCCCCCCCTCCCCCTTGTCAACAATTGTCAAAAATTTTCTGACCCCCCTCCCCCCTATTTTGTTGACGTAATTAATGGACAGCCCCTTAAGCAACAACAATGCCAAACACGTGTTATTCTCGTACTATATGACGTATTTCAAGCCAAGTTCACATATTTTGTAGCACCCCCCCAACCCCAAATACCGATATTTTTTTTAATCAACAACAATGCCAAACACGTGTTTCTCTCATGCTACAGCTAATGACGTATGTCAACCCATGCTTACCCCTTCCCTGTCATATTTCGTGACATTTCGCCGACACGTAAGTCTTGTTCCCCCCCCCCCCCCAACTTCCCATCCCAACAAAAAATACACACAGATGTTCACTAATTGTATCATTCAAGGTCATACATTAGAATTAAGAAATGCCAATCTTATTGTTTCAAGGTCATATCTC
This sequence comes from Bulinus truncatus, assembly GCA_021962125.1. Classification (NCBI taxonomy): domain Eukaryota; kingdom Metazoa; phylum Mollusca; class Gastropoda; family Planorbidae; genus Bulinus; species Bulinus truncatus. The sequence goes on from JAGDYQ010000024.1 coordinate 4,258,565, forward strand.
TGAGGAAGACGTGACAATTTCTGTGTACGGGTTTTTTTTTCCTTTTTTTTTAAATCTTGTCTGATCTGGTTATAGAATTGGGTTATTTACTGACTTTTTTTTCTGCAACGCTGTTGTGAAAAAAAAACAATGTATCGGCAGCCAAAAAAACGGCCGGTCCGACAGTTAACCCATAGTGCCAATATCGGTTCGACTATCGGTCGCTCCCTACAACAATCGGCCGATCCGATATTAACCGATAGTGCCAATATCGGTCCGATACCGATAGCGATCCGATTATCGGTCGCTCCCTAATAATAATTATTATTATTCCATGGTCAACAGCTGACCGTATTCAAGTGTCCACTGCAACATGCACGGCCTTAGACTCGGTGGGGAACTTTTCACTGGAATGTAGGGGGCATGTGGAAATAAAGGTGAGTACATACAATATAGGTCAGAGCACTACAACCGTCTTTATCCACAGTACCCTCCCTTTCTTGCATGACGTAAACTTTGGTTGCGCCCCCGCCCCCAATATCTTCGTTTTTTTGCAAAGAACCCTAAGCCTTTTTTTTAAAAGACGGCCTCAATGAAGACTCTATTATCAAAAAGTTTATACATAAATCTTCCCAGTACATAAGACAAAGTGAAACAATTATTTCAATATTCTTTAAATAACAATCTCACAACAGTATTCTACAAATATAATAATAGCATCTCACAACAAAATTCTGCAATATTACAGCATCTCACAAAACATTCTGCAATGGAACACTCGCTGTGAGTTCCGAGTAAAATTAAGAGCCCAGCGGTCGGCAAACCAGGCCCATAGCGTGCGGTGGGGGGTGGGGGCCGCAATGATGTCCTGCCCTGGGGCCCGTGTTGGCTCTCAGCGCCACTGTCTATACATCTCGATAATGCATGTACATTCGTATTTTTATATACTGCATAATTTTCATAGAATAATTTATTTTTTTTATTTTCACTCGATTTTTCATTCGACTTATTGTTTTACGTTATTTGTTTACTTAATTGTTGAATGTTTTCTGTTTTTGGTTTTGATAATGGCATGATACTGCATAATTTGATCTTTTGTCTTTTATTTATTTATATTTCATTTTGGCATGTAACTTGTGAATAGAGTAAATGTTAAAAAGTAAAAGCCATTTCGTTCTGAAAGCTGCATTTAAACACAAACAAAATATAGACTATCAAGAATACCCTCAGAAAAATAAAATAATCTATTCATCAATTAATTGATTGCATGCAGAGACAGACAGACTGTAAAGTTTATAGAAGATATATGGATAGATAGATAGATAGATAGATAGATAGATAGATAGATAGATAGATAGATAGATAGATAGATAGATAGATAGATAGATAGATAGATAGATAGATAGATAGATAGATAGATAGATAGATAGATAGATAGATACTAAGTAGTCGTACAACGTGTTAAGGAAATAGTATACTTTAAATTGCTATTCATCTAAATCCTAAAACAGTGTGTTACAATTTCGATGTAGTGGTTTGTCTGTTGTATCGTATCGAGTCCTCTCTCTCTCTCTCTCTCTCTGTCTGTTGGTCTGTTTGTTTGTCTGCACTGTCGTCGTCGGCCGTCGTTTTTTCCTTCAATGGTTGTTTATTTTATTTTCAAGGGCGACGTCGCAAATTACATAAATAGCCCGAACAATCAGGTCAGTAGCCCTGGCCCTTTAGTCCCATACAACAGGAACAATGCAATAGCCGTGCCAGGATATATACCGCCTCCCTCCGCTGACCACGACGCCGTCAATGGGGACAGCGAGCCGCAGGCCAGCTCGAACGGTCTGATGGTCAGCAACGGCACGTCGGAGGTGACCAGAGGCAAAGACGGATCCACCGTGGTCATGTACGCCCCTGTCAATAAAACAACGGACCACCACGCCGGTCCGCCATTTACATTAATGGGTTTCACGCTTCAGAACACATATCGGCTAGTGCTGCAGGTAACTATGGCAACGACTAGTGTTTTAACACAATAGTAATAAAAGAAAATAAAAAAAGCTGTAATTTAATTAACGACGAAAGAATGTTTTAAATTCTAACCAAGTAAAACGTGGAGGAGGAGGGGAGAGAAAAAAATGACTGAGTGAAATGGATATTTTACATGTTTCGATGGATCTCAAAATATTGTGCTCAGATGTCATTGCTCGGATGTTGCGTTGAGAAACTTTTCTGTGACAATTAAAAATATTTATAACAAAAAGATCCTGACGTTTCATACAATGCTCTGTGAATTACTTCTTTTAAAAGATAACTTTAAAGAAATCTTAATAGTACAGCGCTACGAAAATAATTGTATATTTCAAGTTCCAAAAATATAGCGAGTTTATATAAAGCAAATTTCGCTGAATTAAAATGCGTTGTCAGGTTTCGATTAAATTGTCTCTCATTTCTGAATTGATTAGCATTTAGTTAATTAATTAAAGGTGGCATACAGAAATAACTCGAAACTTTAAACAAAAACAATAAAAGTGTGGAACTTTTATAAACAAAATTAACAGCTAAATGAAATATAAAAAAAAAAATAATTATAAAATATATGGTTTCTGGTTGTAACTGGCAATATATTGTATTTAATCTGATTACAATAAAAATAATAAATCACCAAAATCCAAAATTTATCACCCTTAGCTTCCAATTTTGGAACTTTTCCTAGACACAGTTCATTTTTAAATTGCGTTAGATCAAGAAACGGATAGGATATAATCAGTTGTCATTGTCAAAAGGTATTTTTAGATAGTTGATAATGAAAACAACAACAACAAAAAACGAGCTAGCAACTTTCCACCCTCGTGGAATGAATAAAACCTTCAAATAAACGGTTTTGAATTAAATATCAATATTTACGTAGTAAGATAATGTTGTTGTTTAGGTTCGATTGAAAGAATAATTTAAATATCTTAAAATGGTGAAATAATAATAATAATGATGATATGATAAGTAATAATTTTTGTAAACCTGAATTTCCAACCCTCCCCCCCCCCACACACACTCACACACACAGTCACACACACACACTCACACACACAGTCTCACACACACACAAACACAAAGACAGATGAATTATGTTGAAAAGACAATCAAGTATCTCGGAGTACAAGATCGACTTTCCACTCGGTTGAAAAAGCGAAGACAAGAGTATTGCATATAATTCATTTATTGCTTATAACATTCGTTCATTCTTTGGGTAGGTCTTGAGCTAAGGCCTTCGTTAACAAAAGTACGATTGTACTGTTGTACTCGGCTTTGGAATTCATATGTACTGATTACCATAGAAATACCCCAGTGTGGTAAAGCAAAGCTCAAGTCTCCTACATCTGGTCCACTCCAGAGTCCGTTGCGACAGACTGAGTATGAATGATTGACCCTATTAATGACCCTTCGTTGTACTTCGAATTTCACTCTCTCTCCCTCCCTTCCTCCCTCCCTCTCTCTCTCTGTTTCTCTCTCTCTTTCTCTTTCTCTCTCCCTCTCCTCTCTCTTTCCTCTCCTAATACGTGTCTCTCCCACTCTCTCCATACTGATAAAAATCAATGGGTTTTTACAAAGATTGCCGGTTTGACTTGTCAATCTATTACAGAAAAATTTAACAGACATTTTTTTAAAATGTCAAACATTTATTTATTTTTTAACTTTCGTCATACAATTATTTTCTATTTATAGAAATGCCAAACCAAATTCCCCCCTCAATTAAGTTTTGCTAAAGTTAAAACAATCATCAATCAACCAATTACCCGGTTGGTCCATTTCAATTGAACCCTCGATGAATCTTTCAGTTGGCATCCATATTGTTTTATTTGTTCCTTTTACACTCTCGTTAAATGTACTTTAACTATCACTCTACTATTTGTAACAGGTTTTTTTTAAGTACCATGTTATAGTTTTCTGAGATGGAGGGGGTGGGGTGGGGACAGCCCCGTAGCGTGAAAATTCTACAACAGGGGTCAGGTATTCTACAACAGGGGTCAGGTATTCTACAACAGGGGTCAGGTATTCTACAACAGGGGTCAGGTATTCTACAACAGGGTCAGGTATTCTACAACAGGGGTCAGGTATTCTACAACAGGGGTCAGGTATTCTACAACAGGGGTCAGGTATTCTACAACAGGGGTCAGGTATTCTACAACAGGGGTCAGGTATTCTACAACAGGGGTCAGGTATTCTACAACAGGGGTCAGGTATTCTACAACAGGGGTCAGGTATTCTACAACAGGGGTCAGGTATTCTACAACAGGGGTCAGGTATTCTACAGCAGGGGACAGGCATTAGCAGGTAATATATTTTACTAAGTAGCACAAATAAGCAGAGGGGGTCAGACAAAACGCGGGGGGGGGGCACGCTACGGGCCTGGGTGGGGATGGGGCGGGGGCTACGAACCTTTCAGTTATGTACGTAAGCGGTAGGCCTAGAAAAAGGTGTTGACTTCTAAAAAGAAAAGTAAAGTTCCTTTAGCCCTTAAATGCCATAGGGGCAGATGAAGTGTAGAATTTATGTTTTTGCAGCATCGACACATGAAAGGATTGTGTGGTTTGCGACAACGTCCAGCTGCCTTTACTTCCCCAACAAAGTCATGTAACCATATAAAGCCGGGTAAACTGTAGGGACATTTTAATAAGCTTTCACCACTCAGAAATTATAATAAGTAATCAAAACAAATTAGATGAACTATAAACGGAAGGAATTAATAACTTTCTGTGATGATTGTTCGTTATTCCCGTTTTCTACGTTTTATTTTAACACAAAGGAAAACTCGAGTAAATATGACAACAGGTAAATTAATGAACCTTTTATAGTCTACAACAAAATATCAATCTAAAACCAACACACACACACAAATCTCTAATTCAGATACTTAGTAAACATAATTTAACTTTCAAGGGGAAAAAAGAATCATTATTTTTCCTGAATTACGTGTAATAAATTCTTTTTCCTAACTTATTTCCTTTATTATATAAGTTATCAATAATCAATAATAATGAAAATGTTTTCCTTGCCTGTATCATATTGTTTTGTTATTTATTTTTTGGTTTTCTATTTTTCGTTTTTTTTTAAATGTTATTGTTTTCCTTCCTGTAAATATGTATATATATAAACTTTTAACATATATGACACCAGCATTTATATCGATATTGACTAGCGTATGTGTACATCTAGTCTTATACTTCTCAAATTATGGTATGTTGATCTGGGAAGATCCCTGAAAGTCTGAGCTGTTACATCTTTAAGTTCACATACACCGCTATGGGAATGTTTTTTGCATGGCCAGATAGTGCAGTGATCTGGAAGGCACCACGGGAGACATGGAGGGAACTTTAACCATGATATGAAAAATTCAGTTGTTCCTCACCAAAGATCGAACCCGGAAACCTCAGGTCGACAGTTGATCTCTTTACCACTCGACCATCCGTCCCCTATGTGAAATGTTGATGTCATATCCCTATTCATTTGGGATGATGTCATTTCTGTAATGTATGTACTTGTGTTTGTACTTATATATTTACTTATATATGTACTTATATATGTACTTGTATCTGTACTAATACTGTCATACATGTACTTATGCTTTGCATGTGCAACATTTCTGAATTTCTGCTATTATCTTTATGACCTTATCTTTATTTTGCTTCTTCATCTATGCACAACACATTTTAGTTTGATCAAAATATGCCAGCTACACAATCGATATATAATCTTTTTTTTTTCCTCTTCAGGGCAAGGGACTTATGCAGACATATTGGTTAATGGACAAAGCTGGATTTGAGGTTGGCTTTCCGTGCGTACCGGGATGTCAAAAGTTCAACGAGGTCCAGGCGGCCCGCATTTACAACAGAGAACCGACCAACGCGGTGCCCAGTATAAATTTTGTCAAATAAACTTGAGAGAACACAAAAGGATAATAGTAGTAAACACATAGGATAATAGTTGTAAACACATAGGATAATAGTAGTAAACACATAGGATAATAGTTGTAAACACATAGGATAATAGTAGTAAACACATAGGATAATAGTTGTAAACACATAGGATAATAGTTGTAAACACATAGGATAATAGTAGTAAACACATAGGATAATAGTTGTAAACATATAGGATAATAGTAGTAAACACATAGGATAATAGTAGTAAACACATAGGATAATAGTAGTAAACACATAGGATAATGATAGTAAACACAAGAGGATAATGATAGTAAACACAAGAGGATAATGGTAGTTAACACAAGAGGATAATGGTTGCAAATACAGAGGATAATGATAGTAAGCACATAGGATAATGATAGTAAACGCAGAGGATAATGGTACTAAACACAGAGGATAATGGTAACCAACACAGACGAAAAGTCCTACTCAACACAATATGTTTTGTCTCTCTCAACACAGACAATGCATTAAGTCTTCCTCAACACAGACAAAAATGTTTAATCACTCTCATTCCAGACAATATAATTAGTCTTATTCAACACAGACCGTTTGTTTTTCAGTAATGAACACACCACACACACACACACATACACATATCCTTAATCTTACGTGACAACAACAGTATGCTAACCGCATGTAAGACTATATTTAACCTTACAGTGAAGAGACAATAAGTGATATTATTCTACATTCATCCTAGTGTATATGTTTGTAAATATGGATCATTTTCAATCATATGAGTAACAAGACCAAAGAAAAACAGTTTTAAAATGGCCATTAATTTATTTTCACTTAATCTACTTTGTTCAATGAAATGTTTGTAATTTGATGTTTCCACTGGTCAGCTCCATGTCAATGTACCAAAAAAAAAAATCTCAGACTGCATACAGTTTTGAAGCTTACCTCATTCGTGTGTGGTTGTTTGTGTCAGTATCTGTTTGTTACAAAACTCAAAATTTAGACTTCCTAAATATTAACGAGATTGTGGGACATTAATGAATATATGAAACAAATATGGTTAGAAAAAGAGTTCGCATATTGGACATATAAAAAAAACCAATAATGTAGCTTGTCACATCTTTTAAATGTCATGACCACCGGATGCCACCAAATCGTCTTGACCATATATTATCATCACCAATGACATGTTGCATCATGTAGAACTGTTTCACTGATCACTCACTCACAAAATGGGTCAACAAAAGCACCGTGGTCAACATTTATCATAACAACACAAATAATAGTAAAATTAAAGAATCACACAAGCTGCACATAACGTAATGCACTACTCAAAAATATATATCCACTTCTTAACAATCTCTCGAGCAACTGCTACGGTCATCATACTTCAACTTTCGCCATCATGGTCAACTCCTTGTCTTCTGACCACCTCAACCCATCACCTTATATTTCTGACCTTTCGCCCACTCAGTCTTTACGATTACACTCAACACATGAAGAGCTCAACAGAGATACAACGCATCCGTGACAGTAGCCTATATTTAATTCATACAATGCTTGAATAATTGTTTCATATATTTATTATTTATACCAGTATAATACGTCACCCATCTAATAAAAACATCATTAAGATGTATGTGATGTTCGTTAGGTATAACATGTTCGAGCCATACATAGGTGAGCCATACCAAGGTTAGCAATACCAAGGTGAGCCATACCAAGGTGAGCAATACCAAGGTAAGCCATACCAAGGTGAGCAATACCAAGGTGAGCAATACCAAGGTGAGCCATACCAAGGTGAGCCATACCAAGGTGAGCCATACCAAGGTGAGCAATACCAATGTGAGCCATACCAAGGTAAGCAATACCAAGGCGAGCCATACCAAGGTGAGCAATACCAAGGTGAGCCATACCTAGGTAAGCCATACCAAGGTGAGCCATACCAAGGTAAGCCATACCAAGGTGAGCAATTTAATATTGGTTATTAATCACCAATATCTAAATTTCTTCTCAATAAAGAACTGTGATTTGATTCATTCATTATGTTTCTGATTCATTTATATTTTTCTGTTGGGTTTTATACATTTGAAATCCAGTGAGTGTGTGTATTTTAATGTGTAACGATGTTACTTGGTGTATTTGTGTGTGTAATTATGTGTGTGTGTTTTAGTGTGAATGAATCTGTGTGTAAGTGTGTTTAAGTGTGGGAAAGTGTTGGTTTAATGTCTCTGTGTTTAATGGTGAGTATTTGTTTAGATAAAGATGAAATAACCCACACCGGTAAACATTCAGATTGTTTTTCATGGATTGTCTACCTTTTATACGTTTTTTTTTCTCCGTGAAATTGTCTAGGTCTAATAAAATTTTTCAGGTCTGTACTCAAATGTAATTTTTATCTTACAGTTTCTTCCTCAACAATAATATGTTACTGTCTCATTAGATAATTTTTCATATTTCACATTGCTTATATGTCAAAAATTACATTTTGACATTTCTTCATATTTTGTGTATCATTATTTGAAATACACTTATGTTAATCAGTTATTTGTTTCATTCAATATTTGTATCGTTTTATTTGGAATTCACTTTTTGTAATACTCTATATGAGCTAATGAAATAAAATGTATTAAATTATTTTACCCTTAGTCCCATTTCATCCAATCATAATGTTTGAATTCCAGAGCTTCCCTAAATCGATTGAGTAGAATATTATCAATATTTATAAATACCTAGAAAATTTTGACCTTTTTTTTTGTGTGTGGTTATGCTTCAACGCGGAAAGGGGGGGGGGGGCAATTTAGTTTAAATGTGGTCCTAGAGACAGTCAAATCAAGCACGAGTCTTTAACTGTGGCAACTAACCACAACTCTGTCTCAGAAATGTTACAGATGTATGTTATTGTTTCCCTTTATTTGAAGAATTGTACATTGAATCACTTCACGTCTCAGACTGAAAAGAACGTTTACCTGGCCAGTTGTTGTCATTGTTATTTTATTACTGGAAACAATATTTATACCAGGATTTTTCTAATACGTTTTTAAGATACATTTATATCTTTTTTTCTTATTATCAAAATATTTTTATATAAATGTTTAAAACTATATGATATGTAATATACCAAATACATTTTGAATTCTTTATAATCTTTTTATTCTCCTTGATTATGGACTATCTATCCCTTATGTACAGACTAACCTCATAAAGCTTTTTATATATTTAGTAATTCAGATATTGGTTTTTGTCTTCACATATGTTTAAGGTAAATTTCTGTTTTTTGTGCCATTTGTTTAAATGAGTTGTTCTTACATTGGATAATATATAAAATAAACTGGTTCTAAAGAGTTTACAGTATGTTAGTTTCCTTCCTATAAAACCACATTATGTCTGTAATGTTATTATCATTGTTTTTATTTTTATTATTTCTCATGAATTAAATTATTTATGTAACATAAAACTGTTCTTTTTTTTTTTCAAGTTTTTTTTAATTACTTATGGATATTGACAATGTCAAAATAATGGAGGTACTCGATGAGTTCATAGTAATTAAACAGGTTTAACAAATTTCTCAGACTAGTAGACACATTTGGGGGAAAACCCGAAATGGTTGCATTAAATAATAGAGTAGACACACAGGCAGACCGGTAGATGATAGATAGACAGACAGACAGAGAGGAAGGCAGACCGGTAGATGACAGACAGACAGACAGACGGACGGACAGACAGACAGACAGACGGACAGACAGCCGGACGGACGGACGAACGGACGACGGACGGACAGACAGACAGACAGACAGACAGACAGACAGACAGACAGACAGATAGATAGATAGATAGATACTAAGCCGTACAACGTGTTAAGAAAATATGTTTTCATCTACAACATTAGTTGAATGAGATGCTTCGCCTCAAACCCCGAACATAAATATTTAAAAGAACTAATTAACAACCAAACAAACATAAAATCATGAACAATCCACGTATACAAGTCTCACATATTTTTATGATTTATTTATTAATTAATATCAACATAAATCGCATGAAGTGTAAAAAAATATATATATTATAATAAAAAAAAATATCAACTAAAAGTTCTAAAAAAAAATGAGTAGGTAAGGACGGATAAGGTAATTCTTCATTTGACACATCAATTAATCCCGAGTCTCATCAAGGCAGGACTCTTATCACCTGTACAACAGACATGGACCTTTTACTACTGATTAATATGTACATGGGAAGGGGGAGATCTTACAGGGGGGGAAATATATACGACTGTTTTCCTCATGTGAAGTTTCTCTTTATGTTAGTGGGTTGGTTCACAAACGTGTATGATTCTCGAATCACCTATTCGGTTGTTGCGACCTTTCATTAGAGATGGGGGTGGGGGGGGGGGGAATGGGGGAGTGGGGTGTGAGGGGGGGAAGGAGAGACAGTTTTAAATCATTCATATCTTTGGCGACCCACATTAAATCATTGGGTTGCGAACCCCTCCCCCCCCCTCACACACACACACACACACACACTCTTAGATAAACTGTGATGAAATTCTTAAGCCTTATACAGAAATAGCATAATGTGCCAAGTTATTTGGATTGAATTAGTCTCTCAAACATTTTTGTTTTTGTCTGAACGATATTTTTATTCAACTATTATAACAAGGTGCATACAGTGGAGCGTCGTTTATCCGAATCAATTGAGACCGGACACCGTTTGGATACGTGATTAGTCGGGTAACTGAAAACCTAATGCGATCCACGCAATGTATGAAAGTGGGCACTACACGAATATTAGAAATCATCACATGCGGGGAAACGTGCTTGAAGAAACGCAAAGTAGGTGCGAAGCGTCGCAATTTTACCTTTTTTTGTGGAAAATATTCACTTTATTTATACGCCTTCATCGAGTTTTGCACCGTTCGGAAACGTTTTCATATACAGTACATGCAGTTGACAACAAAAACTGGTCCGGATATTTGACGCTCCGGATAATAAACGTTCGGATAAACAACGTTCTACTGTATTTATTTCAAAGCCATACATGTGAAGTAAAATAAAAAGTTAAACTCATGAAATTAGCTTTTGGTATTATCAATGTTAATGCGACCTGTAAAAACGAAAAAAAAAAAATACGAAAATTATGATTGTTCATGTAAAATTGATTAAAGAATGAATATTGAAAATTTCTGATAATAGTGCACATTTAAATGACTTTTTTTTATGTTTTGTAGGAATTTGGCAAAAATGTATTTAAAAATATAAAGGGAGAAACAACCAAACTTAAAATTGGTAACATTACAAGCTTTATAAAAAAAAACAACATTGAAATAACTATTCAATGATTATGACAGCCCCGTAGCGTGAAAATTCTACAGCAGGGGGCCAGGCGATACATTTTGCTAAGTAGAACAAATAAGCAGGGGGGGGGGGCAGACAAAACGCAGGTAGGGGACGGGCTTCCTGCCTCCATCCCCCCGCACGCTATGGGCCCGGATTATGAACATAATTTTGTAACTATGTAATGTTAGGAACATAGCTGGTTCTAATGTCCACTCTATACATGTATTAACAATGTATGCGACTGTTATTAACCCTGGTGACTATTCTGTGTTTAGACTGTTGTATCGTTTGTAAAGCGAGGCGGCCTCCGGGTGCTTTCTCATGTGCCACGTCAGGGCGTTCTTCTGCCTGCACCTGTACTCGCAGAATTCACACTGGAGGGGTTTCTCTGACGAGCCGGGCGCCATCAGAGATTTCGCCGATAAATTATCCGCACAATCATCAACCTCGCCGTTTGTCAGCAGTGGAGCCGGCACCGTTTTCAAAGAGCCCAAAACGTTGTGATCGAAACGAAGGTGGCCCTCTAAGTCTTCGCGCAGTGAGTACGTGAATGTACAGTCACCGTGCGGGCATGTCCCGAGCTCAGAATGTTTCTTCACGAAATGGATGTCCAAATCCCTTTGCTCACGAAAAAAATGCGGACAGTCCTCGACGGGGCATGTTAGAGTCTTATGCGCAAGGGACTTCTTCGTCTTCGATACTCTTATTTTACGCAGCGAATCCACTTGTGCTCCAAGAGGACTGTCGTGGCTCTCTCTGATGTGCTGCAGGTAGTCGCAGATTTTCGAGAACTCCATCCGGCAGATGCTGCAGTGAAGGCGATTAGGGTTGCTGCTGCTGAGGCTGGGTTTCGTCTCGCCCGCCTCTTTTTCGGGCGGCGTTTCAACTTTGGGTGCAAAAGAGAACAGTGACGATGGGGCTGGCTGTGCGGATGACGTGGTCACAGGCTCCGGAGAATCGCCGAAGGAAAAAAGTTTCGAAGATTTAATGGCCATGCAGGAGTTCCTTATACAATCGTTGCACCGCGCGCTAGTGTCTGAATAATGTTTCTGGAAAACCTGGCCGCAAGTGACGCAACATTCAGCTTTGAGCTCTAAGTCAATGAGCCCCATGGCTCTGTTTAGATTCACTGCTCTCTGCAGCCCTTCTCCGCCGGAAGTTGACAAGCTGATGCACGCCTCGCAGTGTTGTGCTGCGTTGTCCATCACATCTCTGAGGTAAACATTCCCGCAGGATAAACACGTCCACCTCTTTTCAACTGTAACTTTCTCCGAGCTGTCCTCGTTTGGATGTGGATACTGCTCGTGAAATTTCCAAGCTACCATGGAGGCTGGTTTGACCCCTTCGGACAAAGACAGGTCAGTGAGCTTCTTTTGCCTGAGATTAGCAATGGTTTCTGCCGCAGCAGCTGTGCTAGCTAGAACATCTTTCCGCTTCCTCCTGCTCTTTCTCGGCGTCAGACTTCCATTCTTTGGCTTTATTTTAAAAGTCGCGTACATGAAATTCTCGTTTGATTTCAATAGCCTTGAGACCTTCTTTCTGCGAGGCTTGGCATCTGGCGTGACGTCACTTGAGACCGCTGTGTCTTGTTCATCCGGGGTACTTTCGTCATCGCATTCCAGGTATGGGTGTACTGGCACTTCTTCTATACCTGATTGCTGCATGTCTCTTGAAGATTCAAGCTCCATGTGACTATTGAGAAACGTAAATTTCTTGTCTAAACCGAGCTGCATCTCTGGATTTGTTTCTATAATGTTTGTTGATAGGTGTAGCGACCCTGTGTAGTTTTCAGCTATTCGCCTGTGTGCAAAACCATCAAAACTAGTCGTTGAAAGGGCAGATTTCAGTATAGAGAAATTCGTTGTAGTGGACGCAGTGGTTACGTTAAGAAAATTGTCTGGCTCCGTCTCCATTCTATTTGTGGACAACAACGTCATTGTCAATGACCCATCTCTGTCCAGCGGTTTATCTATTGGCTTGTGCAACGAATATGTCTTAGGCGGCCGGCCTCTCTTTCGCGGAGATTTGGCTGCGCCGGTTTTTTTGTCGTCGCTTGGGAAGACCATCACAGAATGTTCGTTGGACGAGAACTGTTCCTCCCCTTGCATCAGATCTGGCGTAACTGGGTTGGTTACATTTTTGGACCCCGTCGGCGAGTAGTCTGAAGAGAACGCCTCTGGTGCTGAAGCTTGAGACTCAGAAGAGGACGGGTTTTGAGCCGAAGTTAAATAGGACATTTCTATCTGTTTGGTCAACTTCCTTTGCTCCTCCTGCAGACGCTGATGATATTGAGCGTGCAGGCGCTGCTGCTGCTCTAAGTCCTTTTGCTTCTGAAGCTGAATAGACTGAAGCTGGTCTAGCTTCATCGCATCCGTTGACGAGAACACCTGGGACTCGACATAGATGTGCTCAGATACGTGTTTGAACGCCGCTTGTTTGTCTGCGTTGCCCTTCATAATATTATATTTGCTGTCAATATCAGGCGACTCTTGGTTAGGGGGATGATGCGCGTCAGTGCTGGGCTCACTACTAACGAACGCCGGCATGTCTTCATTCACCTTATCGTGAGCGATGATTTGAGCTTCCTTCTTCAGTTCCGAGATGGTTTTCGCTTTACTTTTGTTCCTCGACCTTCGGCTCCACGGAAGTTTCAGTATACTCGTGTAAACTCCTGGGAATAATGTGTTCTCAGTTAACAGCTTCATGTCTTTATTCTGCATTCTTTGCACTTGGCCCCTTCCACCTTTTCCTCTCGGGCGACCTGGTTTCGGCTTGGCCGATGCCAGTGGAGGGGAGGATGTGTGGGTGTCCAAAGAGTGACAGGGTGCAAGATCAGCCCTGGGAGGGGTGGTGGTGGCAGAGGATGAAGTAGAATAGCTCGCTCCAGAGACCGTGTTTGCTGTTGTAAAGATCATGTCTCCTGAAAGATGTGCAGGCGTGGAAGATGAGTCGCTGGATGACTGCGGGACGGGATGTGGAGCAAAGGCGAACGGTTGCAGTCCGGTGACCCCTTCGGGGAGAGAGTGCAAAACCGCCACCACATTACTCACGCAGTTGGAAGGGGTGGTCATGAAGAAGGCCGACATCGGAATCGTAGATGCGGAAGTCAGCGTCCCGGGTGTCGTCATGGTGATCGAAGATGGCGGCATTCCCAGTGACTGAGACTCCAGAAGAAAATTCGGAAAATTTACGTCACTTTGTTTTGAATTTTGATTATCAGCGGTGTCCGGTTTGGGAGACTGGACGGAAAAAACTTTTAGGGCTGAGAGATGGCTGTTAATGTTTGATTGGTTGATTAGCTGTTGTTGTTGCTGTTCTTTAGATAAAGGTGAACTCGCGATTTGGTTCGTATAATCCTGTTTTAGCTGTTGTTGCATGAAATGCTGATGTAGAAGTCGATGAGTCGGATCATTCTGTTGCTGCGCAAGGCGAGAGTTCAGTTCCAGCGACAACTTTTTCACTTCCGGCTCATCTAACGACGTCTGGAAAAAGTTCACTCCACTTTTATTCATCTCCTGCTTCTGCGATTTGCCTATTACGTCCACTACCGCTTTTGACGTGTCAGTAAGTGACTCGGCCTCTAGCTGTCTAGTAGACATTTTGTGAGAATTTAATACAGAGCTCAGGGCCTCTGAGTACGAAGGGAGGCCACCCAGTTTTGTAGCGCACAAAACATTGTTTTGAAGAGTTACGTTTTTTGATATAGCCAGCTTTATCTCGTCAGATTTATGCAGGTCGCTAGTGAAGCAGGGTGGACTGGCAGTGTTCATGTCAAGCTTTTTATAATCCGGAGCCGACAGAACAGTAGGAGAGCCGATAGAGTAATTCTGAATTTTATGTACATTTCTGGTAGGTAAATCCAGTTTTAACACTTGAGCCAGCATAGAATTAGGCGAGCTGTTCCCCTCGCTCTTCGCCTCCAGGTTTATCACATATGAGCCTGTGTGCTTGTGCGGTGAAAGACTTTGGTAAGTTTCCATCGAGTGGCTGCCGAGCCTCAAGACCGATGAAAAGTGTGGGGTGGCGGCGCCTTTGGCGCTGATGTCCTCCACGATGGCTGAATCGGGCGAGGCGGCTGGCTCTTGCCGGTGTAGGGTTAAGTCTAAGGGCTTGGATTCATCGATGCTGTCTTCATCTACCTCATCGTCATCGCTGTACTCGTCATCCAAGCAGCTCTGATCCATCGAGGGCATGTTGAGGCTTAGGGGGCTTTGAAGACGATCATTCTTGGAGTCCTTGTCGCTGTGCTTCGAGAGGTCAAGGGCGGAGGATGTTCTAGCGGCGACGATGTCACCAATTACCCCATCAAGTCGACGCTCCCGCAGTAAGTGGGAAGGAGACGCAGCAAGCCTAAAAAAAAAACAAATACAATAAATATATTTTAATCTGAGACACATAAGGTAAATATGTAGCTTTTAAATAAGACATGTTACAGTCATGAACTAATTAGCTATTTAAACATGTTATTGTTAAAAGTGTTCGACTTATAGTCCTAATATAGTTATTTTCTATAGGCAAGCATTACAAGGGAAGTACACATACAAACACACACACACACACTCACTTGAGTGAAACGTTAATTGATTGAATGACAGATGCGGTGAATGATTGATTGATAGATTGCTTGATTGATTTGATTGATTGATTGGTTGATTGATTGGTTGGTTGGTTGACTGAATGGTTGATTGGCTGATTGATTGAACTACTGATTCGGTAAATGATTGATAGGTTGATTGATTGAATGATTGATTTATTGGATGCTTGATTGATTGTTTAATTGATTGAACAACTGATTCGGTGAATGGTTGATTGGTTGATTGGTTGGTTGACTGAATGATGGATTGGTTAATTGATTAAACAACTGATTCGGTGAATGGTTGATTGGTTGGTTGACTGAATGATGAATTGGTTAATTGATTGAACAACTGATTCGGTGAATGATTGATTGGTTGGCTGATTGTTTGATTGATTGATTGGATGCTTGATTGATTGGTTAATTGACTGAACGACTGATTCGGTGAATGATTGTTTGGTTGATTGATTGATTGGCTGCTTGATTGATTGGTTAATTGATTGAACGACTGATTCGGTGAATGATTGATTGATTGATTAATCTACCTTTGGTAGTCTTTCAGTAACTTCCTCATGAGGTCAGGCGTGTCCAGTTTGGTCACAGACTTCAGGGCCTCAAAGTCGTGGTAGATGTCAGAAGGGATGGCTATGTAAGGCTCGTGCGATCCACTCGCTGATGACGCCCTCGGAAGCTGCGTGCTGTTCCCGCTGCTGGCGTCAGAGATTTTACCGTAAGGCAGGTTTGGCGGGACTTTGTTGGGCACGCTGTTGATGGCATGTTTGACAGGGAGCTGTGAACCAATGGAGATAAAATCAATCAGACGAGATTAGAATACAGCATAATTTTATCGATTTCCTCCTTTAAAAAATATTTTTTTATAATGAACTTTTTTTACAAGTATCTCAAACTTTCAGTTCTTTAGCTCTTAAATTCTATAAACCACTAATGGGACGGTTTTAGCAGTGCCCTTCTTTCATCTCCACCATAACAGATAGTGCAATGACCAAACAGGCACCACGGGAGATTGACATATGTAGGCGAATGTGACTCTCTCTCTCTCTCTGAGTCGAGACCCGTAACCCACTGCACGGAGATGGTGCTGCCTTACCCGCCACCGACAACCGAGGGTGTTATGGCCATCCAGGCAACATGGGAGGAGACACCATGAACTTGAAAAATTCCCTTGGTTCTCACCAGATATCGAACCCGGAACCATCCCAGTAGTGGTAAATTAAGGCAGTGGCTGGAAATATTGGAACGTACTTTGTATATAAAGCGTGTGTGGGTGTTTTTGCAAGCAGGTATGCGGGGACACGCTTCTTTGCACAGAGACGTCATTACGCATCATTCAACTAAGCGGATCCATCAGGCCCCCCACAACACAAGAGGGGGGAGGTGAGCCCTGTTGGTACTTTTATTTTCATTTATAAAGAATGGGAACCTGAGCATGTATCATGGGCCCCATGGGTTCCAATTACGATACAGGTGAGAGGGTAAGACTGGGTCCCGGTTTCCAAAAAAATTTATTAAGGGGGCCCCAATAGATGAAAGCCTTGACAGAGTTGTTTGGACGAGGGCCCCCCTAATATGAATGTTAGGATGGAGCTAATTATGTGTTCTGACCAAAACTGACCAGTAAGCCTCTTTACAACAGAAAGTTGGCCGTGCTATAAAGCGATCAAGCGTGCTGGGTCAGCCTCGTCACACACAGTTACTGACGCGGTCTTTCCATACAAGTTGTTTGTGTTACGACACAAGTATTTCAAAAAAAAATATATTTTCTTTTAATGATCTGAGACCTAAATACAATTTTATAAGTCAGTTTTTCACGCACTATTACTCATCTGTTTTTCATGTGTGTGTGTGTGTGTGTGTGTGTGTGCGTGCTGCGTGCGTGGGTGCGTGTGTGCGTGTGTGTGCGTGTGTGCGTGTGTGTGCGTGTTTCGCTGTTTTGCATGTAAACTATTTGATTTTTGAATTAATAACGTAACAGTATTCACTGTATGATAAATCAATTGTGTATAATGGAAAGCACCGTGCAATATAACAATAGCACCATTGTGTTATAGTGTAAAATATCCTAATTGTAAAATCAGACGTACGGGGTGTAAGTATGAAAGGAGTCTTTTAGCATTTATCAGCACCTGTTATATCCTTGAAAATGCGTTGATTTCGACATTTTTATGATGTATACTTATGGTTTCTCATTTCGCGGAATATATATATATATATATATATATATATATATATATTTAAAGACGCATCAAAAATTAGCTTTGATAAAAGAAGTAATAACTATAGTATATTTTTCAGAATTGTATTTACTTATTTACAGTCTTTGTAGTGGAGAAATAATATTTCACAGGACATTGTCAACACGAGAAGCGTTTTATTGAAGACTGAAAACCATAGACCCTATTGCCATTAACAGAAAATGAGATTTTTTAAAAAATTATTTAGAAAATCTTGGGCGGAAAGGAGGGGAGGGGGAGGGGTTAAGAAGGATCAACAATTGAACACCCATAACTTTATAATAAAACAATTTTCCTGGCTAGTTATAGAACGATACATTTATAATTCATTTGGTTCCTATTTTACCTTATTATACACTGTGTAATACGGCTAATAACGTCTCTTTCTGATTCTAATCAGTACAAACAAATATGTACAACTAACTATGTATGTTTTAATGGTGTCAAAATACATGTACGTGTTTTGGATTTCACACGAGTTTCAAAAGTCTGACACTCAGAATGTTTATTTTTTATGGTTGAGCAAAAACAAAAACAGAAATAAGACATCCCCCCTCCCCCGGTGTCCAACCTGCACTAAGGTCAGTTTCAGAGCGATGTATCCACAGTGTAGGTCAAACATTTTTAACAGTCAGTAATGGTGAATTAATTTCATGACGCACATGAAAAAATAAAAACTTTATTTTTGTAACCCACAATCTTGTATATACTCGTCTACAAACTAGTACTTAAACTTAACAACCTGTAGTTAACTTAACAACCTGTAGTTAGACTTAACAGCCTGTAGTTAACTTAGCAGCCTGTTAACTTAACAACCTATTGCTAACTTAGTAACCTGTAGTTAACTTAGCAACCTGTAGTTAACTTAGCAACCTGTAGTCAACTCAAAAACCTGTAGTTAACCTAAAACCTGTAGCTAACTTAACAACCTGTCGTTAACTCAACAACCAGAAATATTCCATAAACGACTGCCATGCAAACATTGCCTCAAAGCCGCTATACAAGAACCACGTCTGCTGACAAACAAATGCGTGTTCTTTGTGTTTTTTTTCACTGCTATATAACGATACAAATGAAATAATAAATTAAAGCCAATTCTGCTTCATGATGATGATATTTGTGCAAGGAGTTAAGTTGCCGTGATTTAAAAATCGATTATAGTTTTGTAAACAATGAATTAAACTTTGAATTAAAATTGGATATTATGGGATAGGGAGAATATCCCGGAGGAGTGGTTATTGAGCCAATAAACTTCAGCCGGGATCACGCTATCCCAGGAGTGATTATTGAGCTAATAAACTTCAGCCGGGATCACGCTATCCCAGGAGTGGTTATTGAGCCAATAAACTTCAGCCGGGATCACGCTATCCCGAGAGAGAAACCCTGGTGTATACCATACATTAGATATGTGTACTCACTATGGTGTACAGCACATATTAGATATGTGTACTCAATATGGTGTACACCACATATTAGATATGTGTACACTGTATTAAATGGTTACCTGACTTTTAAGTTGTGGAAGTAAAGGTGACTGAGTGTTGTGCTAGCCCTACCATCCCTCAATATCGAACCCAGGACTCTCAGGTCGACAGTCGAGTATCTATACCAATCGGCCATCCATTATAAATATAACTGAAATCAAATCAGCGACCTCACTCCTTATGTAACATTATCCTGAAACCTAAGAGCCACATAGGACTTTTTTTATATGTATTCTTTAATTTCTTTTATTAGAAAAAACTCAGTGCAACTTCATTTCGACCTCATGTGTAGCCCCATGATGTATAATTCGCATATTTTATGCAGTTGGCTATTATTTATATCGCAGTGGCTCCGGCACCAGCCAAGACCATTATATTAGGGTATAAGGAACATGGCATATATACATTTTTTTTTCAGGATTAGGGCTAGGGTTAGGGATAGGGTTAGGGATAGGGTTAGGGTTAGGGTGTGGAGCAATATTATCTATGGCTGGT
Organism: Bulinus truncatus; assembly: GCA_021962125.1. Taxonomy (NCBI): domain Eukaryota; kingdom Metazoa; phylum Mollusca; class Gastropoda; family Planorbidae; genus Bulinus; species Bulinus truncatus. The sequence goes on from JAGDYQ010000024.1 coordinate 4,278,614, forward strand.
ACCCGAAGTAAAAAAAATACGGGTTCGGTCAGACCGAACCGTAGCCACTGCGTATTTATATTATACACAAAAAAATGTGTTGAGTTGTTCACGAGTTCAAGTAAATTCTCAAAGATATCTTGTTTTTTTTTTCAAACACATTTCAAATTTACTGTAACGTTAGGGTTTCAGTTCAAGAACGAATTAAAAAACTGTATTGTATAAAAATCTGGTATTATTGACTTATCTTCATCATCAACCTCCCCTCATATCAACAGTGAAACGTTTTCAGAACATTTTTCCCATTTCAACCACGTAGTAAATGGACGACCCCTAACTTTCAAATAAAGTTACCGTTGTTGTTGTTGTTTTTGTTTATGAACGTTGTTTGACACATGAAGGTCATGTTGAGAGTATACATTACTATACATACATATCACTGATGAAGGTCATGTTGTGAGTATACATTACTATACATACATATCACTGATGAAGGTCATGTTGTGAGTATACATTACTATACATACATATCACTGATGAAGGTCATGTTGTGAGTATACATTACTATACATACATATCACTGATGAAGGTCATGTTGAGAGTATACATTACTATACATACATATCACTGATGAAGGTCATGTTGTGAGTATACATTACTATACATACATATCACTGATGAAGGTCATGTTGTGAGTATACATTACTATACATACATATCAATGATGAAGGTCATGTTGTGAGTATACATTACTATACATACATATCACTGATGAAGGTCATGTTGAGAGTATACATTACTATACATACATATCACTGATGAAGGTCATGTTGTGAGTATACATTACTATACATACATATCACTGATGAAGGTCATGTTGTGAGTATACATTACTATACATACATATCACTGATGAAGGTCATGTTGTGAGTATACATTACTATACATACATATCACTGATGAAGGTCATGTTGTGAGTACTGATGAAGGTCATGTTGTGAGTATGCATTACTATACATACATATCACTGATGAAGGTCATGTTGTGAGTATACATTACTATACATACATATCACTGATGAAGGTCATGTTGTGAGTATACATTACTATACATACATATCACTGCAGTGGCTCTCATATTGTGGAGGGTCGCGAGCTGATTTATAGTGGATTGTCAAATGTGTCAAACTTGCTCTGTCATACATATAAACATGCATACACACATAGATATATACAATTTCAGCTTTTCTTTCATTCTTTTTTTCACCTTTCCAGGTGGGTCGCGAACACCGTTCTAATTATCTAGTGGTTCGTGAATGGCAAAAATGATAGAACCTTCGTCTTTTTGTATTAAATTAATCTCAGTATATAACGAGAGTTCCAGAAATTGTCCCGGTGCTTATAGGATTGAACGGATGTCTTATAATGAGGGAGAGGAAGTGTTGGGGGGGGGGGGGCAAAATTTACTTTACAGAGTTGAAAATTAGTTAAAGTTTAACTAAAAATAAAATTCTCTGTGTCCATCACGGGTTGGGTCTGAAACTTTGAGAATCACTGATCAAAAAACATTGTCCACATATTCGGTGTCCATATCTCACATGTCAACAGAATTATTCCCATAACAACGATCAGACCTTATATTCCTTACTTGGTGTCCATATCTCACATGTCAACAGAATTATTCCCATAACAACGATCAGACCTTATATTCCATACTCGGTGTCCATATCTCACATGTTAACAGAATTATTCCCATAACAACGATCAGACCTTATATTCCTTACTCGGTGTCCATATCTCACATGTCAACAGAATTATTCCCATAACAACGATCGGAACTTATATTCCTTACTTGGTGTCCATATCTCACATGTCAACAGAATTATTCCCATAACAACGATCAGACCTTATATTCCTAACTTGGTGTCCATATCTCACATGTCAACAGAATTATTCCCATAACAACGATCAGACCTTATATTCCTTACTTGGTGTCCATATCTCACATGTCAACAGAATTATTCCCATAACAACGATCAGACCTTATATTCTTGTGTATCAATCGCTAGTTGAAATCGTAAACATGTTTCACTAAATCGATGCAATATTAATTAACACTAGGGGTGTGCCGGAATCCGGTCCGGAATCCGGTTCCGCCGGATTTTGCACTATCCGGTTAAATCCGATTCTGCCGGATTTATATGTATCCGGAATAACCGGATTCCGGATTCCGGAATATACCGGTTTTGGAATTTGCCAGATTTTGAGACTCACCTGATCATAATCTGAAATAAAAGTAATTCTCTTTCCCAAATCCACACGATCGAGGTACATTAATCGATTGTTTCGAGCATTGAGCTTGTTTAATGTTTTGAACATACCAGAGGCTAGAGTCAGCACCGCTAATAGTGGCCAATCGGCCCAATCCCACACATGATAGTGCGGGGATGAGTAATTATTATTCGTGACGTCATCTTAACCGCAATCACCAATGACGTTGTAACAGAAACAATAGGCTATACTGCCCAAGCGTCTGGCCACCAGCCCGCCACCTTCATAAGAAAATAAATAACAGAAATGAATGGTTTTTTGATAAATTCAACATTTAAGTTATTTCGATTTCTCTGAGAGATGGAAAATATGTCTTCTTTGTTATTAAATTAAAATGCATCACCCACGAGATTTCCTGTTGAAAAAATAGTTCAAATATGAATATTAAATATTGTAAAATGAGAAATAGAATATTTTTCCATTCTGAAATTTCCGTGAAGAAACACTAATTCTCTAACACTAATTAATATAACAAGTCACTGAGTTGGTAATCTAATCCTAACCCTAACGTAACGTCTTCCATTAAAAGCAATTCCTTCCCAATTTTTTTTTATTTTTTAATTTTATTTTATAATAAAGGTTATTATAATTCTATTTAAACAAGGAATTAAAAGTTAAATATGCTTTAAAAAAATTTACCGTAATTTTAATTCATGTTTTGATTTATATTATCGTTCACTCAATTGTTAAAAATGCGTATCATTTTTGAGTAAAAATTAACATTACGTTAGCGGTCTAGTATAAATTTAAAGGTCTTTGGTGATCTCTATGTCACCAAGCCATCTTCGGCGATTCTCGCTTGCGCTATGATCTGTGCTCTTTGGTTTAAACCAGTACTTCTCAAACTTTCTGAAGTCACGGCCCCCCTTGGAATGCCAATCTATAAGTCACTGCCCCCCTATTTTTGGTTTAGATTGCTTAAATTTATAATTTTAAACTTCTATATGCAAACTTTTTCTAGTCAATACATGCTTTTTCTAATGTTAACAATGAAAGAGTGAAAGGATGCAACATATAAAATAAGATAAACTAGATTTTTTTAAACATATATTAATACTATTTACATACAATACATTAGGTTAATTATATTTTATGTGTCACATTTTTCGAAATTCCACGGCCCCCCTCAGGACAGTCCACGGCCCCCTAGGGGGCCGCGGCCCACCACTTTGAGAAGCACTGGTTTAAACTACGGTATGACGTAGCCGCGGCCTGCGGCGCTCAGCTGTGATTGTGTGGCATCACTGGAATGTGTACTTGGACTTGGAGTAACTTAACACTGTTAACAAACTAATAGTCATTAATAAGTTATCAACATCTTATTCTTACTTCTTTAGGCTTGAATAATGGCTTTGTCAAATGCCAATTTAATTCATTAAAACTTGTATTTTAATTTTCAAACTTGTAAAGTACAGAACTACAGAATTATTGTTCTCAAATCTCAATTCAATTCAATCTTGTTATTTGTTTTTTTCCAATTAATTATCCATTTCAATACACATCATAAACTATGAACATTTGAGCAATAACAATAAGCAATAAGCATCCATCATCCAATGAGCCAATGACAAGACGAGATGAACTCAGATGATGAGTCTGACTTTCTCCTCAGATTCAAAACAATTAGTGCACTACAATAGTTAAAAATTACACTGCCAAGTGGCAAGTGCCAAAGTAATGAAAGTAATAGACTAATAGTAAAGTTGTTTTCCTTTGACCTTGCAGCGAGTTAGAACTTAACAGCGAGTTTAGTTACATATGGATAATAACTTATTATCAATCTGCGTTATATTCTGATTTCAGTGATTTCTGAATAATTTCTATTTTCTAATTTATTTCAAAGTTCTTCACTTCCATCCAACCAGCCAATGTCATTCAGCCATTTCTGTTCAGAAGGCATCTAACCCCTCAGATTTCCGGTATCTGCAAAGTACCAAAATCCGGAATAATAATCCGGATCCGGTACCGGATCCGGCGGGTTTCGCATAAGAAAATCAGGATCCGGTTGGAAAAAACGGATCCGGCACACCCCTAATTAACACCCTGACTGCTATAGCACTCAAAAAGGCCGGCTCAAGTGCCAAGCATGCCCAGTTATTGTTTATGTGTATACAATCGTGAGGTCAGAGATAAAAGTTTATATTAAGACGGTCTGGCCTCTGGGCCTATACTCGATTTTCGTGAGATGCGAAGAGGGTCATCGTGAGGTCACAACGTGGTCACTTTTACCAAGGGCAGATAAAAACTAATAGTACTACATACAACATTACTGAACTTGGGAGGTGTCGCTATTCCTTAAAAGTTTGAAGGTTTTTAGCTTAATGCCAATTTGCCCGACTTCTTAATAATGTGTCATTCTGATTCATGAAATGATGCGATAATCTGATTCAATCAACATAACATAAAATTTCACTAATATTACTATGTATGTGCATAAAACTAGCATAGGGTTTAAAACGTTGAAACAGGTGATAAACTGAACTATGTAAAACACGACAAACCGACTCACCCAAATGACAATTATGGAGTTAATAGAACCCAAAATGCTAAACTTTTGATTTAAGCTAATGAAAATTACTAAATTGATTTTTAAACTGGCCTAATCCATTAATATACTGACAGACATACCCTGAATCGATTTCATTGATTAGTTACGCGACTGATAAGTTCTTAGAAATACAATAATGATGATATTTTAATTGCATTTAATAGCAATGTATCATTTATTTTTTAGTGGTATTTTCAATTTAAATAAATATATTGTTTCAATATATTTGTGTGAGTGTGTGTGTGTGTCAGTAGCGTAGTGAGCTTAACTCGCGCTCGGGGCACAATACCTTTTTAGCGCCCCCCCCCCCAATTCGAAAACCATATAATATTATATTTAAAATATACCATTTGGCGCCCCTTTGTGAGTAGCGCCCGGGGCATGATCCCCCCCTCAATACGCCACTGGTGTGTGTGTGTGTGTGTGTGCTTGCGTGTGTGTAGTGTGTGTGTGTTGTCAATTCATTAATACCTGCATTTGTTAAGGTAGAAAGATAAAGTAGAAAAAAAGGAAACATTGAAAAATGTTGTAGGCTTCCCACTGAACTAAATAATTATGTATTTATAAACACACACACAGGGAGGGGGGGGAGGGGCGAGAGAACATTACACGGTGCTGTACGGAGAGATGTGACCTGTAGCCAAGTCCTAACCTAGAGATGAGCGGCTTCCACTTTACTCACTTCTACTTCTAGACAGGTTCAATCTTTCCCCCCCCCCCTTGTATTTCCTTTTTTTTCAGGGGGGAGATGATGGAAGGGGTAGGAGGTGAGGGGGGGGATAAACGCAGTTGCTCTATTTCAGCTCGCACTTTGGCAACAGAGCAAACCTGTGCCAAATATGGAAGTCGTGCGTGTGTTCTTTTCTCTTTCGCATCCCCTGTTCAACAAATACAACCTCCAAACCCTCCCCCGTCTCCCCCCCCCCACACCACCACCACCACCACCACCCACCCCTGTTCAACAAATGCACCTCTTTCTTTGACTCTTACCTCCCCGCCCCCCCCCTATTCTTTTACACTTCCACATCATTTTCATAAAGCCAAGTAGACCAAGATATTTTTTTTTTTCAAGTCCGTGAGTCTCAGATTCTTAGATGTGAGTTCACACACAAGTCTATATGTATGTGTGTATGTGATAGATAGAGAGACTGTGTAAGAGTGGAAAGAACATTGGCATGCTAGGAGCGACTTCCTCAACTTATTTATTCATTCTGACTTCACTTTCCGCCCATCTTTCCAAATTTCCCCTTTTTTTTTAAAATTTCTCTTTGTATTTATATTTTTATAATAGGCTGGGGGAAATAAAAAGAGTCTGAATCGACTTTCTTTTTGCAAAAAAAAAATGTTTCTTTTAACAAATTAAATACGTACGCACTCATTTTTGAGAGTGAGTCGATGAGTTCATTAATACCTCTGTGTCGACCTGTGCCTGTTTATTTATGTGTGCGTGCGCGTGCGCGTGTGTGTCTGTGTGTGTGTTGTGTGTGTTTTAAGCCAACAAATAGTTTCACCGTGTTGTGTGATGCTGGTTATACAATCTCATAATGCTTGCAGAGCAACTGTTTCGGTGTAGCAAAAAAAAAAAACTAGAATTTGTTGTACAATGAACTCTACATCAAGGGTGGGCAAACTTTTTTGACTCGCGGGCCACAGTGGGTTTGTTAAATTTGACAGCGGGCCGAGCCAAGAGCAGCTGGAAGGAGTAATTATAAATAATAAAGTGTAAAATGTCATAACATTAACGGCCAATGACGTGTTTCTCACAATGAAACGAGTGGCGGGCGTTGGTCCGGATAAGACAGTCCAGCGGGCCGGATAAACCAGTTTGGCGGGCAGGATTTGGCCGATGGCTGCTCTACATGCAGATTGTAAAATAAAAAAAAGATTCATGTGCTGCCTGTTTGGATGTTGAACAGATATTTATAGATGTGTTGTTGACCAGGTATAGTACATTAGATGCGGGTCATAGGTCATTTATTCGAGACTGGTCAGTTTTAATGAAATAGATGTTGGTCAGGTATAATTAGACACTGGTCAGTTTGAATGAATTAGATAAACATACTGTTTTAGGGTATAAACTCTCATACTGTTTTAGTTTATAAACTGCCATACCGTAGTAGTTGGCAAGTGTTACGCGATGTAAACATTTAAAGAGAGAGAGCGAGAGAGAGAGAGAGAGAGAGAGAGAGAGAGAGAGAGAGAAGTGAGTAGCTAAACTTAAATCTTTATGTTTTTGAAGTGGGTGATGCCTTTGTCTGAGTGTTGCGTGTGCCTGTGTGTTTTGTGTGAGTGCTGTATGTGTGTGTTCAGCATGTAAAATGTCTGTGTGTGTATATTATGTGTGCGTGTGGCGTGTGCTTGTAAGTATGTTCTGTAAGAGTGTCGTGTGTGTGTTCTGTGTGAGTGTTCTGTGTGAACCAATGTCTTCACACGCGCTGCAATTGGTCTTTGTCTAAGCAAACAAGGTCATGGCTTTGTCAGTTTGTTTTGAATTTGACACTGACCATAACATAAACACGGTCTGTTGTTACAGGGGTTTTTTTTTAAATTTGTTTATATATACACATACGATGAGCAGTCTGTGTTAGACAAAAATGTGTTAAACCTACACAGAAATAAAATATTAAAATAAAAACGGTATTCTCTTTGAGTTGGTTTTTTTTTTAATTACGTAGTACAGCAAAATAAAATGGGTGATAGAAAAACTCTAAACGTAATCATTTAAAGCGAACAACGAAAGAGCGGTATGGGATGAAGGCAGGGGTTGAATAAATGAAAACATTTCTTTATTGTAACCGGGTGGGGGAGGGGTGTCTATCAGAGGTGTGCGGATCTTGAAATTTAGCGTCCGCATCCGTCCGCGGATTTCTATCAATGATCCGCGTCCACGTCCGCAGAATCTTACAACATTGGTCCGCAGTCAGTCCGCGCGTCCGCATTGCTGAAATTTAGCTGTTTAAATGACTTGAAATTTTTTATGGTAACGCTAAAGAAGATCCGCGTCAGTCCGCGAGTCCGCAACTTAACCATACGAAGCGTCCGCTGTCAGTCCGCGGATTCGGAAAAGTCTGCGGATCTGAGTCCGCAAGCGGACGCGTCCGCTGTCCGCTCATCTCTGGTGTCTATGCAGTATGCTAGGTCCTGGGAGAGTGTTACATTCGGGGGGTTGGGAACAGTAGGTTCAGCTATTTACAACGATGGCCTTGTGTGTCTCCTTGTTGAGTTTAGTCTTTGTACGCCTCGCTTAGTCTTAGTACGCCTCGCATCAAATATGTTCTCTTTTCACCATTATTTCATGACTAAATCTTATTACACTGGTCATGGTGCTGCATTTTAAAAGTATTTTTTTTTATTACTGGGACCCCCATCTACCTCAGGTACGGTTAACCCTGCAATATACCGTACCCGAATGATCTCTCTCCTACTGCGTGCCCCCCCCCCCCCCAAATTAACGATAAGGTCTGTGGCTGTTGCCCTTATTTACAACAGATTTAAGCCGCCACTGGTTAAAAAAAAATTGACTTTTCTAGCTAACTACGAAACTAAAACAAACGATTTCTTCACACGAATTAATATATTTTCGTTTCGATTTCTTTCACTTATTTATTTACTCTTATTTTCCTAATTATAAACAACATATCATTTTAAAACGTTCATTGATACAATATTTTTTCCCCCCTCAAAATATGAAATAGAAAACTAAAATGGAATCCGACACACATATATCTAAATATTAACACATAGTGTTTACAGATACATAAATAGATTATCTATCAATTAAAACGCAGCAACGAAAATAACAACTCCATGTTGTGAAAATGGTTTAATTAAATACTAACCATGTACAGCAACTATACTAAAGAATCACATTAGCCATATAGAAAGTAGACCATTCCTCCTCAAGCACACCGATATTGAACTGTGTCATCATATACTCACTCACAACACGTCACTTTCAACTGTCACATCAACTCCGCTACATTTCATTTATAATTTTTACCCCCCCCCCCATCAACCATTTCCTCCCCTCCCACCGTCACATAAACTAACCAGAGGCTGTCGCATTCAGAGCTGCCAACTCGGATCATTTATATCACGATTATTTTTTTTTAAACCATTCTGGTAAAAAAAAATGTCTATCAATTCCATAGATCCAGATATGTTTCTCAATCAGATATTAAAGAATGATTGTTTGTTTGCTTTGTATTGCGTTATATTTATATAATTAAAATGTAGAAACATTTTATCTTTCACTGGATAATTATTCGTGGAAAAAAGTTGGCAGCCATGGTCGCTTTATGTGAGTGTGTGACCCACTAATAATTCCTCTGCTCACAATTTGTGTTGTTTTTTTTAAAAGTCAGTACGTGCTCACAATGAATGAGTCGTTTGAAACTCGCCGTTTATTAATCATAAAAACTTATTAAAATGGAACAGCGCGTGGAACCATCTGTTGTGTTTACTGGATGGATTAACCCTTTCGCTGTATATCGATCAACAAACGCGAATAGAACCGTTCATTCACTCGGTTAAACGTATGGAAATAAGGGTTTATAAGACTCGTATTTAGGATATAAATTAATAGTAACACTATAACTTACATGACTAATAGTAATACTATAACTTACATGACTAATAGTAACACTATAACTTACATGACTAATAGTAACACTATAACTTGCATGACTAATAGTAACACTATAACTTACATGACTAATAGTAACACTATAACTTACATGACTAATAGTAACACTATAACTTACATGGCTAATAGTAACACTATAACTTAGATGACTAATAGTAACACTATAACTTACATGACTAATAGTAACACTATAACTTACATGACTAATAGTAACACTATAACTTGCATGACTAATAGTAACACTATAACTTGCATGACTAATAGTAACACTATAACTTACATGACTAATAGTAACACTATAACTTGCATGACTAATAGTAACACTATAACTTACATGACTAATAGTAACACTATAACTTACATGACTAATTCATTCGGTGGGGCCTCAAATTGTGGATCGTGACGAGTCTTAGTAAGTGAATGAATGTTTCAAAGACTGGCCGATGAGGTACGAGTACATGTACACAGGGTGCAAGTACGAGTACAAGTACTCACGCTGTAAGTACACGTACTACAACAATTTAATAGAGTAACACTGGAGTATAGATAGAAAGTACCCTATCTCTAGTAATCCAACCACAAAAATGTTTTTTTTTTATTTCCCGTGCCCTAATTAAATGGCAACTAGCTAGCTACGCGCAGTGCTTTAGAGATTATAACTCAAAAATTTTTATTGTTTTTTTTTGTTATATCGTTTAAAAACTAAAAAGGGTAAAAAAACACATGTCTATCTTTTTCTTTAGTTATTTTTAGGGCTGCTGATTAAACTGCGTTAATTTGCGATTAACGCGTCAAAAAAAAATTGCGATTAAAATGTTTAACGCAACACTTAAATGCGTTAATTTGACTAAATGCGGAAAGTTCACCGAAACGATAAATAACAGAATTTCACCATTTGAAGTTTAAGCTCCGTCCACTTATTAAGTAGATCTACCACCCCCCACCCTGTCGCAATTCGCACATACCCTCACCCCCAGGTATGTCGAATGAAGCCCAACTGGTAATATATAATGAAGATGTTTTGGTTTTTTTTAGCCCTTCGACAAGTAAACTCCTGCTCCCTTCCCGGTCGATGTAAAAAGAGAAAACTTTCATTCACTAGTTTACATTATATACTGTGGTGTATTGGTGGAGGTACTATAGTGTATTGTTGAAGGTATAATGAACCCGTTTATTTTTAGATCAAAATAACGAGATGCTGGAAATTTTGTATCATCATTTTTTTTTGCGCATAATTTTGTATCGTATTTTGATAGTATAACATCTTGCTAATACATCTGTACCCGAGACAGTGGTTGTATTTTTCATAATTATTGTGATATTGAGTCAAATTTTATATATGGCTGTTAATTTACTGCAATTAAAGCGTAATTAATGCGTTAAAAATATGCGATTACATTTTTTAACACAAACACCTAAATGCGTTAAATTTTACCCAACTGGTGTTATTTCAGTTGCAAATAAAAAAAAATCAGTAAATAACCCAATTCTATAACCAGGTCAGACGAGATTTAAAAAAAAAAAGGAAGAAAAAAAAACCCGAACAAAGAGAGTCACGTTTACATAAACCATAGCAGCTATATGACCTTGAAACAATAGGATTGCCATTTCTTAATTCAAACCTATGACCCTGAATGATGCAATTAATGAACATCTGCACGTGTTATAGTTTGATTGACAAGTGTCATGGCTTTGAAATGATGTAACTTGTGGTTGGTAAGTGACGTCATCTACCAATATTAACATTACCCACCTCCCCACCAATGCAACCACAGTCGGCGAGTTGATGGACAAATTTACTTTTAATCTTTTTTTGAAGTTTTTGCTTTGCGTCGCAGTCTATAAATGTTATTCTTATATTTTCATTCATTTACTTTCTTACTATCAACTATTTGTTCAATGTTTTAGTGAACAACAAAAAAGAATTTTTTTTTATCGGTCTGTCAGTTATATTAATAAAAAAAATATTGTGTAAAATGACACTCTTTGATGGTATCGGTCGGCTTTCATTTTTCATCTTCTGTTCTTTCTTTCCTGTTGACAACACACTTTATAACAAGTCGCGACCCACATGTGAGACTGAGAACAAATGAACAAGGATGCTTACTTGCTCGCGTCAAAAATGAGTCGAACATTTCAAGTTCTGGCTTGTCAAAGATGTCACACACACACACACACACACACACACACACACACAAAGTTTTAGTACTCTATTGCTTAGGCCAAGTAAGTGCGAAAAAAAACCAGGTTGTTATTATTTTAAAATGACATGTTGATAGAATTAATAAAATGTTACAATTAATAAATAAAGTCTTTTTTCGATTAAATATGCGTTAATTTGCGATAATTTTTTTAATTATGCATTAATTTCGATTAAAATTTTTAATCGAACAGCAGCTTTAGTTATTTTTATTTTGCGCTAAACTTTTCAAAATGTGCGATCTCTTTTTTTATATAGGCAGGTGACTGGGTGTGCAATTTGACTTTCTCACTTACAGACTGGTAGTCTGGTCGTAATGTAGTCATTTGGGCCTATCCTCCGAGTGAACGAGATGTTGAAATGAGTCCTGGGTTCGATCTTCGGTGAGAACAAGGGGACAAGTTCAGGTCATTGGGAAAGTTATCTCTAATTCTCCCGTGGTACCTCCATGACCACTGCACTCTCGGCTATGGTGGGGGGGGGGGTGAAAGAAGGGCGCAACAAAAACTGTCCCATCAGGATTTCACATGATCTTAGAGATAAACATCCTAACAATGACTTCATAGACAGGCGGTAGGGCAGTGGTAACAACCGTTGGCTATTTCTTTCACAATGAATAAGATCAAAAGTATACAAAATTATGGGATATACCTATTTTTTTTTCAAGTTGTCTCTGTAACAACCAAAGTGCAAAAGTCAAATAGATCCTCGAGACCGTTCGGTCTTAACCAGGCCAACGGCGGCCCGCGGACCAGGTGCTGTCCATTGGTCGGTTTGATTTTTACCCGCGCTCATCGTCCCTCCACTCATTCATAACAATGACGTTTACATCCAACTTATGATTGTTACTATAAACACTCCATACATCTGATATTGGCCACGGCCCATCTGTTGAATTTAACAACCCCATTGTGGCCCTAGGTTGAAAAAAAGCTTGCCCACTGTAGATAAGGGGGTATAATTAGTAGACTAAATTTGTGCAGTGACTACATTCTCTCCCTCCTCGGGGGGGGGGGGGACGATCATAGATAAATAGACAAACGACGGATAGACAGGTAAACTGAGATAAGTGGGTAGGTAAGTATGTAGGTGGGTAGATAGTCAATGGTTTAATGGTTAGCTTTACTGTTTTTACTTTACTATAATGATGTTTTATATATTACGGTTCTGATAGTGGATAAGGTTTCGTTACACTATCATGAGGTAAAACTCTAATCCATATAGGTAAGAGTGTAGGATTATCAAACCATCATGGCAGGATTGTGTGTTTAACAATCAATCAGTTCTTTGATCTTTATGATGTATTGAGTTCGTAAATTTTTTTTAAAAAAAAAAAGGATATTACAATAACGAGAGTTAATTAACAGCAATTTTAGAGTTAATACAATAAAATCAAGCTATTCAAAAAATAATTAAATAAACAAAAATATGAAAACACACTTTCATGGAATTGCTTCCTTACCATCATAACTTTCACGTCAGATGCTGAAATATTGTTATCTGTATCTTCATCTTCGTCATCATCTTCTTGCTCTTCTACGAACTGTCGAACTTTATTTGTTGGTCTGGCACTTTTTCTCCTGGACGCCATTTACTGACCTCTGGTCACTTGATGTAATAGGTCCACACACACAAAAAGGGCAAACAATGAATTCGTTTTAAAATCTATGAAATCAGACTTGATTACAGATCGAACTAAAAAATCATCATACGAACTCTATGCATTAGCTTCACTTCCTTTCAACAAAGAAATATATTGTGTTTAAAACAATCCATGAGTACAAAATATATCCACAATATCCACTGCTTGGAAAAAGTTAATCCATTAAGAAACTTTCTTTATCTTCCAGACAAGAAGAAAAAGTAACTAAATAAAAAAAAACACAAATTCTGGCACCAGAAACCTGGGCCTGTGCTAGAAATAACCGTGTGTCCATGAATCACGTGTCTCACTTGTGTTTACACCTGTACAGCAAGCATTTTTAGTGCTCACCCAAACACAGGACGGGAACAATTACTGGGGGCGCGGGGAGTGAGGGCACTACTTTGGCACCATTCCGCATTAGTTGAAACTTAAATATATCCATGGACATACCAACCATCTCGTGTGTGTGTACAATCCACTGTATTCCTAAATATGGATTAACTCTTTAAAAAAAAATTTACGACCTGAAAAAAAAAAATAATAAAATACATTAACCTATCAAAACACCGAAAATAAAATATCAGGTAAAAAAAAATTACCATTACTGTGAAGAATAAAATTTTTTTTAATTGTTCACACAAGGTTGTTAAAAATTATTTTTTTTTGTATCCACAGAATAAACAAAGAAAATTGAAAGAAGAAGGAAATACTTTTAAATCCGTGAATTAATACATTTTTCTTTCATTTTGATTGTCGTGTGGTTTCATGAGCACAACATTGTGTGACGTAGTTGCCAGATTTCCTGATAGCGATTTTTTACGTTTCTCTCTTCTCCTTGAACCACACACTTGCTTAACACACGGACAGGCGCGCATTCATAATATTCCTAAGGAACTGAACTGCATGATGCTGTAGAAGCCATAGGTCGTACACCCGTCTCCCTTATAAGGAAATTTCCAGGTGCAGCGGCATGCCAGTTAAACCCGCCAGGAGCGATTCTAGGGAAAATGGGGTTAGGGGGTGGGGGGATGGAAGAAATAAATGGTGTTGGTTTTTTTTTCCTGGAAAAAAAAGTTGAGTAGGGGAGGTGGGGGGCGGGTGGGGGAGTATAAACAGAGGAGAAGAAAAGACAATGAAAATGTGCGAAAAAGATCACAAAGAAATTAGATAGATAGATAGATAGATAGATAGATAGATAGATAGATAGATAGATAGATAGATAGATAGATAGATAGATAGACAGACAGACAGACAGACAGACAGACAGACAGACAGACAGATCTTGTGACGACATAACACTACACTACACCCACATACGTTATAACCACATAGAAACATTGATACGTGGATGGTTGGTTGGATAGTGGTATATTATTAGGTCATGGATATATCAAGCATAAACATTCCTATGACATCATCAGTTTTACAGTACCCATCAGTAGGATACTGGTAGTTAAAGACATTCACGCCATTTAGCGTTTGTTTGTTTGTTTGTTTGTAACTCGGCACGATGAATTGAAAACGAAACAAGCTTTGATATAAATGATCCGGTGAAATGTGTTTGTTGTTTATTATTGTGTTTGTTGTTTGTTATTGTGTGTGTGTGTGTGTGTTAAGTAGAACTTCCAACTGGCAGCTGTGGGGGAGAAAACCTCTCACAGAAACCTTTGTTTAAAGTTATTCGTTGAAAGATTAGATAACAAAAAGAAGTTTTTCTTCATCTACCTTTCTGTTTCTTAAAAAAGTCATTCATACACACATAACCACTTACACACGCAGCCATACATACACTTACAGCCAAGACACACACACACATACACAAATACAAAAAATTCACTCACATACACAAATACAAAAAATTCACTCACATACACAAATACAAAAAATACACTCACATACACAAATACAAAAAATACACTCACATACACAAAGAAACTATTAAATTGGTCACAAACTCACAAATATATTTACACACAGCCATACATATACACACAAATGCACTTTCACATATTCACTCACTAATATATACACACACGCAGCAATATAAACAAATACAGCAACACATACAACACACAGCCATAAACATACACACAAATGCACATTCACACGTACACTAACTCACTAATATACACACACAACTATATATACACACACAGCAACACATACAACACACAGAGCCATACACACATATGCACATTCACATGTACACTAACTCACTAATATACACACACAACTATATATACACACACAGCAAAACATACACACAGAGCCATACACACAGAGCCATACACACATATGCACATTCACATGTACACTAACTCACTAATATACACACGCAACTATATATATACACACAGCAACACATACACACAGAGCCTTACACACAACGGAAAACACACACACACACAATACTCACATACACAAAGCAACGTGAGGCTAGGTGGCCGAGTGGTGTAGATACTCCTCTGTCGACCTGAGAGTCATGGGATCAATCTTGGGAAGAGAACCATGGAAACTTTCATTAGGTTAAATTTGGTGTAAAAGTTTCACAGGTCCATCCAGCTTTAAATTGGCACCTGACTTAAGTTTGGGAACTGTGCTAACCACACAATCCTTAAAATACGCTGAGGTTATAGAAACAGATGATTTCTACACTTCATCTGCCCGTTATGGCTAACGGAACTTTACTTTTACACAAATCAATACTCAAACTGGTCACAAACACACAGCCATACACATACACATAAATACACGGCCATGCATGCATATGTCATGCAGCCATACACAAGTACACAAAAAAAAAACATACTGTCCTATCCCTTATGATTACGCTATGTTTACGTATTGTGTTATTGCCTCATTTGGTATTGTTCCATCCCTTGCTACCACACATTGTTTAGTTACTGTGTTATTTCCTTATTTGGTAATGTTAAAGGCTTGTAAGGTCAAGCATGTTTGATGAAGTGGTGTCATCACCCACGCGCTGAGTTTGGCGCGAATCTCCCACACATTGACCTCTGTGATTTTGGCGGGAAAATGACGTAATATGCGTAATTATAAGGGATAGGACACATAAACACACATAAATA